>CATOSE010000261.1:0-74275 GCA_951812265.1 Taphrorychus bicolor | reverse complement strand
GAATTAAAGAAAAAGAAGATGGTCAGCAGGATTTGAACCAGCAACCTTCAGCATTTCATGCAAATGCTCTATCAACCAAGCTCTAAAGGCACGTCTGATTCGCTGGCCTACTGGGATGCTCTTTCATCAAATCGAATTATTATTTATTATATTAGTAATTTAATTCTTCATCAAAAATGTTTTTTTTTAGAATATGAGTTTTGTGGTGGTTGAGTGGATGAGTGGGGGAGTGTCCCTTATTAATAAAGGATGGTTGACACCCATGAAAAAAGAAGCATATTGGCCTCCTGTCAAAGACCAAAAAGCATTTAACAAGGAGTTACGAAAAATTGATCCACAAGTCAATTATGAACAATGGGAACCTCATGCCATTAAGCGTTGTATGTATGAGTCATGTAAGTTAAAAACATTTTTGAGTTATTTAGGAATTTTATCATTAGATTAACACTTATTTATGTATTAAGAGTGAAAAATCACTCAGGAGTGTCATTGAAAGTCTTTTGTCATTTGAAAGCAAACAATATGTCGTTATTGGACATTCAGAACAATAGTAATTAACAAGCTTGTTAACAAGGGATTTTATGAGTAATTACTGAGGTAATTACTTACAAGTAGCTTACAGTTAAGTTCATAAAATTAGTTCATACAAAATTATTTAAGCCAAAAGTGTGTGTGCACGTTTTAATTCTGGTTTTGTCTCACATAATTTGAAGCTTAAAGCATTTGCCTCAATATTCTACAAATGGTTTCTGAAATTATAAAATTTACTAAAAACTTTATAAATAAAAAAGTTTTTTGGTAGGTACAATTTCATCTTAAACAATACATGTTCTATGTATTGTTGGTTGGTGGTACATAACAGTTTTAATTTTAATTAATTCTATTGAAGTATGTATTGTTCATAGGTGACTATGAAAAGGCTACTGCCAAACTAAAGCAGGCAGAAGATACGTCCAACTTAGAATCTGACGAGGAGGTGGAAAAACCCAGAAAAAGAATTAAAACAAAAAGGTATGTCAACAGCAGTGATGACAGTGACGAGGAATTAATTGTAAAGAAAAGTCTTCTGCAAAGACCCCCACCTCCCAAACTTGTCGAGTTTCCTAAACATTCGGAGGACACTTGCAACATTTCTCAAAGTAAGTATTGATTATGCTTAAACATAATAGGATACAATATGAGGGCCTAGGATGTAATAATTCTTTTAAGAGCGTGTTTTATTTTCATCCCACTGCTGCAAAATATGACAGTTTGTGGTATCCTTAGGATCCACTAGTAAACAAGCTTAAATTACCACAATTACACAGAGCTAGTTTACTTGCAGGAAGTACAAAAAATCTGCTAGTAGAGTGTGAACTAGCTCCGTGTAATCGACGCTTAACAACGGGTCAGCGTGTCTCCTTGGTTAATTTAGCTATGTTTCTTAGTCATCTTGAATGTGGGTTTCATTTTTTTCTTTTGTGTTTTAGGGGTTGAAAATTGTAATTTTAGAGAACCTCCAAGACCAGCAACACCAACCAAACTATTGACATCATGCATACCTCCTAGAACTGGTTTAAGCACTTCAGGCATGTACAAAGAAATTACTTTTGCTTACTTAAAATTTAAAATGTGAAAATCAGTTCCAGAACTCATCAGTCAACATCCTCTAGTATTAACAGTGTACCTCTAGTATACCCTCTTCAAACAAATGTTAATTTAACCCCAACTTTGACATGTAAGCTAACTTTCAGGTCTGCTCTTAATATAACTACATTTATATTAAATTTTGTATACTTTTGTAGCATTTGAAAAGAAAGTTATAGGGCTGCTGACTTATATAAAAAGTCAAAATGAAGAAATTTTAAAAAAGCTTAACCCTACTACTTCTGACTCATTGGTTTGTGGTGGTATGCCAGAATTGCCATTTGAAATTCCTATGAAAACCAAGGATGACATTACTTCTTTAGAAGACTTTTTCCGAGAAAATGGTTATTCAACTCTAGTAAGTATAATGTTTTAGCACTGTCGTTCATTAATAAAGTGCACAACCAAATGTTTACTATTACTAGATAAGATTTTAAGACGCCCAAAACATTTTACTTTCTTACTTATATAGAGTGGTTATCTATCAACCCTTGGTGGACATGACTCAACAACAAAGACAAACCGAATTTTAAAAACTCTGCTGACAAATGAAGTAGCATCCCTTTTCAATTTTTTTGGAAAACGAGAAGGAAAGCTAACTTTTGCAGATTTAATGCTGAAGAAGTGCATTGTGGGTAAGTGACTCTGAACATATGTTTTTCTAACTTATCAAATATTAAAACTGCTTTTTGAGATATTTGGGAAGGATTGGAAGGATGAATATTGCATATCAAATTGATTTTGACAGCCATTGTTTGAAAAATAAGACATGCTTTTAAGCCACTTTCTCTAAAAAAAAGTTGCATGACTAAAGCAATTGGTACATCTAAAACCAAATAATTGTTTGTTTCGTTTGGTGTTATTTTAAAATAGAAAGTTGCTCAATAATTATTGTTTTCAACGTTTTTGTTATCTCTTAGCAGCCGTAAAACTAGGACTGCCACAGACTACGGACAAAAATGTAGAAGACTCAATTAAAGTTTGGTTAAAACACGCGCCCCAACGCTTGAACAAACGGAAATATTAGTCGCTTAAGTAGCTGTTAAGTTAATTTCAATTTTTTGGCAAAATGATAAAGAAAATATCAGTGGGCAGAAGGCAATTTTACAGAAGAGTGGCTTTACACACCGAAATTATATTGGAAGAAATTAAGAGTGAATTTTCTGTATTAAATTCCAGTCCTTTGGAAACTACAATTCAAAATAATGAAGGTTCTATTTCATTTGAAACTCCAGGGCCTAGTGAACAGAATATCAGCTTTCATGGTCAATCAGTCAATGAGTCAGGAGGTACTTTATTACAAGCACCACAATGTGGAGAAAATATTGATGAAAATTCTGAATGCAGCAATTTTAGTTTGATGTAGTATTGATGACTTTGATGAGAAAAATTCTCATGAAGATTCCCATATAAATACTAAAGAAGGAAATCTAGATGTTAATCAAGACCTTAATAATGCCCTTACTCAGTGGAGTTTAAAACATAATATTTCTCACTCCGCCCTTACCGATCTTTTGCATATTTTAGCACCAATGCATTCAGAATTACCTTTAAATGGCAGAACACTGTTACACACACCATTGCTTATGGAAGAAAAGATACTAGAAAATGGTTCATATTGTCATTTGGGTTTAAAAAAACAATTAAGTAGTTTTCTTTCAAAAATTCCTGACTTAAATGTTTTGCAAAACGACATCTATTTAAGTTTTAACGTAGATGGAGTGTCACCATTTTCTAGTACGAGCCATCAAATGTGGCCTATTTCATGCATGGTCAAAAATATTAGTAGTAAACCTTTTATTGTGGGAGTTTTCTATGGAAAAGGAAAACCAAAGCCCTTAAAAATGTTTTTAGAAGATTTTATTACGGAGCTTAGTAGTTTACTTCAGAGCAAATTTTTTTTTAATAACATCTCTTTCAATGTAAAAATGCATAGTTTTATTTGTGACGCGCCTGCTCGAGCATATTTAAAGTGTATTAAGAATCATACTGGCTATGCTTCATGTGATAAATGTTGCGAGTATGGAGAATGGCAAGGCCGACTTATTTTACCACGAATTGACTCTCGTGTTAGAACAGATGAGTCATTTATTGATCAAATCGATATTGAACATTGTACAGGAAAATCGCCCTTGCTTGATATTGGCGTAGGAATGGTTTCAGACTTCCCCGATGACTACATGCATAGTATCTGCCTTGGCGTAGTAAAAAATTGCTTACAACTTGGCTTGGTCACGGTACTAAAAATTTCTCAGTTAAATTGGATGCTCGCCACCAAAAGGTGCTTTCGCAGCGTTTATCATCTTTGAAACCCTATTATATTTCAGAAATAAATAGAAAACCAAGAGATAATCCAGTTAGCGATTTACCTCGATGGAAGGCTACAGAGTATCGCACATTTCTGTTGTATGTTGGTCCTCTTGTCCTTAAAGACATTGTTGATATAGCTGTTTACGAGCATTTTCTGCTGCTACATTGTGCGATAACAAACTGTGAGTTTGTAAATATGTGAACGTGTTTTGGAATTTTAACTATTTTAACGTGTGTTGGGATTGTGGCCTGATGATGCCTTTTTAGGCGAAACATGTAGCCGTACAACTACAACATAATAAACTTGAGACTGTTGACTTAGAGTTGCTTATTTCAAACTTAAAAGTAATGAAGAAACTCTCAAATGTATGGGACGGAAAAGAAAAGTGCAATAATTTGGCCAAATTATCAAGTCGTTTAATTTTAAAAATTTCACAAAGATTAGCTCATCTGAGACCTTACTATCCCACCGAATTTAGTAGAAAACCTCGAAAAGATCCTATTCGTGACTTACCGCGGTGGAAAGCCACAGAATTTCCTTTTTAGTGTATGTAGGTATTTCTGTCCTTAATGGAATTGTAGATATCTCTATCTATGAGCACTTTCTTTTATTACATTGCGCGGTAACAATCTTGTTATCAGATTATCACATTCAAAAAGTTGGATTAAATATTGCAAATGAGCTCTTAGAAAATTTTGTGAATCATAGCAAAAAAATGTATGACATTGAATTCTTGGTCTATAACGTTCATATGTTGTCATTGAATCGAAGACGTCAAAAAATTCGGTTCAGTGGATAATTTTTCTACTTTTCCGTTTGAGAATAGTTTTAGAAGTTTCCGCTCTTTTATCAAAAGTCCCAGTAAACCTTTGCAACAGATAATTCTCAGAATTAAAGAACAAATGAATTATCCACATTTTATGTCACCTTCTGTTAGAACTTCTCCAAAATACTATTTGCCACATTCATCAGGACCTGTTCCTGCAGGATTTCATACATTTTGCAAGTAATATAAAAAAATCTCCTTTAATGGATTTGTGTTTGCCACTAATGACCACTTAAAAGCAGACTCATTTTTCATAACACATGATAATACATTAGTGATGATTATTAACATAATCATTAAAAATGATAACACATTATTGATAGGCAAACAATTTCAGATTTACGAGCCCTATTACGAATATCCATTTAACTCATCAATTTTATATATTAATAAGGTGTCCGCCCTATCTACCATTGTAAGATCTTGGTTTTTGAAAGATGTCAAAGCAAAAGCAATGGTGTTTCCACAAAATAACAATGATTTTAAGTTGTTGAGCTTTCCAATTGTTCACACGATAGATGTTTAACTACAGAGAGCATAGTTTTCCGTCTCAAAGTTGCCTTTTCCTATAAAACAAACCTTTTTTTGTTTAGTTTTTTAACAGTAACACTCTAATGTATTATTTATGTTTAGATGTTCTTATTTAATGCAGAATAAGTTTCGTTTATTTTCTTTTTAAGAATGATTTTCTAGTTTGAGTTTCTTAGCTTTATGGAATTTGTGATTTTTAGTTGGCAAGGTATGTCAACATGTTATAATCTCATAAGATTTTGTTGTATGTATGTTGTATTTATCTATTTGATCTCAAATGTTCTTTGCTTTTCATTGCAAGGCTAAACTACATTTTAAGTTTTAATGGATGTTGCTGAGTTGTTTAATAATAATAAATAAAGTAAAAATAAACGTATTTTATTTATTTATTTTCTAAATGCATTCACGTCAAAGTCACGTCATAAATACGTCACCAAAAAGGGATTTTAATAAAAAATGTTACGTCTTTATCACGTCACAAAGGTGACGTCATTGGGCTGTGACTTAGGCCCGTCATTTTCACGTCAGTATTACGTGATATTTAAGGTAACTTCGACGTCGAAGATGCCGTAACCACGTCGTCATTTTGACGTCATCTGGCTACTGGGGTACTTATCACAATTGTCTGGAAAATATCTCCCTAGTGGTGATCACCAAGCGTAACAATAAAGAAAAGAAAGGTTAACTTAAATACTACTACTTAGCTTGACACGACGCTATTACTGATGGTCACAAAGGCTAGGCGCCTTAGGTCCAAAACAACGCAAAAGGTAGTGGCTATTGGCCCTCCAAAAATTATGGTGGTAGCTGTCTGCCTCTTACAACAATAGTGGTGGTTTTCGAACCATAAGGTGGTGTTTTGCACCCCTCGGTAACAATAATGTGGTGATTAACCTTCAGAAACAATAATGGTGCCTGGTAGCCCCTTGGAAACACTAATTGGTGGCGGTAGCCCCCCTTGGAAACACTAATGGTGGCGGTTGGCCCCCTTGGAAACACTAATGGTGGCGGTAGGCCCCCTTGGAAACACCCTAGGAAGGACATTATTTACTAAGATGCCCCTTGACCTAGTTTATTTTTCATTTATATGTATGTTTCGTGAAGTGATTACATACACAAGTTAACCAATAAAGTGACTTGAAAATTTTGCATCAAATGGACTTAGTAAACTTAAGATCAATAAACAAAATAAACAAAAGTTATTCAATAATTGAAACAAATCCACCCAGACAATTTAAACACGTAATGACCCCAAATTTGATTGGAAAAATCCAACAAATAAAGAAAAATCATAAAACTCTAAACATAGATAAATTAATGAATAATTACCTCGTCCACGAGGGTTTCCTAAAACAGAACAAAATAAACACGTGGTGTGGTTGCTTTCAGCCCTCACATTAACCTTGCTGACACGTGGTACAGTGGCTTATGTGGCCCTGGATCGTAGTATAGGTTGACAAATGCTTTGCTTGTAGGCCCAAGCTCTGATAGAAAGAAAATACAAAAGGCTCAGTGGAAGGAAAAGAAAACCCCTCAACCAAGAAGATGGCCGACGTGAACTTACCTCTTGCTGCACAATCCCGAAATTCGGTTTAACTTCCCTCATCCAAAAATGTCCCAAAAACTGGTCGAGTGACTACAAAACTAACACCAACTAAGGGAAGTTGAAATACTACTACAAATCGAGTAAATCCCACGTAGTGGTTTACACTTTTACGTCGAAATGAGTAGCAGCGAAGAGATGAGTGTTGTCTTCCACATGTCTTGATCCAGAAAGAAAGATCTTCACCAATATTCCGATTTTCAATAGATAAAAGGTGGAGGTGGGGAAAAGATATTGGTCGAGAGCGCCAGCGCGCAACGAACAATTGACGAATGACAACTCTCATTGTTATCGAAAGGCGTTGTAGAACGACACCCAAAATACTTGCTCTCGCTACCCTTTTTTACTCCTCAGAAAATAAGCAAAATGTACCACTTAAAGTTTGTCCCATATGTTTTCCATTTCATCTAGTGATATTATCATAAAATAACGTTTGACTTACGAACAGCTAACAAAGGGCTATTAGGTGCAAGCAAAGAATTTGCAAAGTCCTCTCAAACATGGCGGACTTCCGGCCAAGAAACGAAAGCACTTAGGCTGATAGGCAGTCACCTCCATATCTACACAATTCACCCATTGCCAAAACAAATCCGTCAATATATCAGTCAATCAATCCGACATTTGAAATAAGTCAGTTGTTTATTTATTTTCCAAGTTTTGTGGTTATAATTTCCCAAACTTAATAAAATCTGTGGCCTCCCTTATTGAAACAAAGGCAAGAAAAATGGGAACAACTCACTGCCAACACAGTCCTGAGACCCCTGACAAGACAAAACGCGAACCCTATCCACCTTCCACAGGTTAGCAAAAAAAAGGTAAATAAACAATCTCCAATCTTGACGCTCGGGCAGATCACCAAACGTTTCAGCGTTCCTCATTTGCAAGACTTATTCTAGCGACAGTTTTTAACCGTTAACCGTTAATAAAATTACGTTTAAAAAAGACTCGGTAGCACATGGCTAGAAAGATTCCATCGAACGGCAGTGCTATCGCATTTAAAAGTCCCTCGTAACTACACGAGAAAATCGCCTGGTGCAGGTGTGCGTGGCACCCTTTAGTTTTGGAATTATCAAAAGTGCTGACACGAACTGACGATAGTGATAATATAATGTATTATTCCTTATACTGTGCTATCGGTAACTATGGATGGTTGTTTTTAAATTATCGAGTACTATCGATAGTAGCAACTACCGATAGTTTGCGACCACTATTGCTGTCCCATATAATATGTATATAATATTTCCTATAGAGGTTATTTTTTATATTTTTTTTAGCCATGGTAACTTTTTTATGTGTGATTTTTTTATTACTTGTCAATAAAAATGTTCTCAAAATCCAATCGATGCCGAATGGTATCAATGTTCTTTCTTAAATACTAAAACAAAAAAAATATTACGTTGATGTAATCTTCCGTAAAACGACAAAATAAATTAAAATAAATAATAATCAGCGCGCTAACGGGTAATAATAAAAGAACTGTCAATTTCAAATTAACTTACAACTTAAGAATAGATTGTAAATGCAGCATAGTATCTTCGATCACTCCAAGTGTCAATGTCCGCAAAGTTACTCAGTTCACCTCGCTTCAATCAGACACTTCCGGAATGACTCTAATTCTTTCTTAGTGGTTCTGGGGCTTTGGTTGGTCGGCTACCCTTACTTCCCTGATCGTAACTGAAAAATTCGCATGAAATCACAGTTTTTATAGCCATAGAAAGTATATTTTTCACTTTTAGCACTTAAATGCAAGGGCTACAACAGGCCCCGTCAAATAATTTTGTGAAGTTTTGATTCTGACGTAAGAATCAAATGAACACAGGTTTCTTCAATAAAACGCAACCACACAACACATTTTTATTTTACAATAAAAAATAAAATAGATATTTATAACACAGCAGCTTTCCTCGAAGTGGCTTGTCAAAGTTGAGTTTCTCCATGAGACAGTTGAAACAGTCATATGTGCCTGGAAATAAATCAATAAAACAAAGATTAATAAGCAATATTATAATCCATTTGGAGAGGTTATGAGACATTTAGTAACGTTAGATGTTTTTAATGATACTGAGATTAGGTTAAGTTTTATTTAAAAATAGATAGAATAAACTTTAAAATTGCTAGCGTTTGACTGCTTTTGATGCAGATATCCAAGAGCTATGACCGAATACGGAGTGAATTTTGTTATCCGGTTTGTAATACTTTGTATAACATAAAATAAACTGCTCGATTTAATCGACACAAGAAATTTTTCGTGTCATTTGCAATACTACTTGTAACTTTTTAAGCAATTAATTGTTTTAAATACAATCTGCACGGTCTGAAACCACATTTCCCCTAGATTAAGAAAGAGAATAATTTTGATAAAAAATACTGATATTAACTTTATAATGTAGGGTGTGAAACAAAGTGATGCAAAAATTGCAAAATTTTGATGTTCTGCCAGTTCGCAATAAGCTTATTTTTCCTTATCGTTTTTAGGTACGAAGTAAGCCAACATTCATATCCCGGGACCTTTTCGCCAAACTTTTTCTTAAAGCACTCTGAAATTTTATACTGAGCGAAACGTAAAATGTGTGAAATTTGTGTTGCTGATATTAAGTCGTCGTAGTTTGAAAAACCTGGTAAAGAAACTTAATGTGTTTTCCTTCATTTGTTGAAATATTGTCTGCGGATTGTTCCTCATTCAAAGAATTTTAAAATAAGTGCAGTTTTTTCTAGTGAACTAGCATTAAAAAAATATGATACTATTATTGTTGATACTCGTGATTTATAATAGCAATTTATAAAGCAAGGAAAAGAAATTTCTTTCTATCATTACTCTTCAAAATTATTTTTTTTTAAACTATTAAATAAAATAACCTTTCTAGAGGCAAAGGGAAATTGAGTGTTGCCGTCGCAGATAGCCAACATCAATCTCTAGACGTTTTTGAATTTGTTCTTTGTTTTGTCATGAAAATATGAAAATAAAGTATCTTACATAAAGAAAAACTTCATTTATCACATACTGCCAATACCAGAAATTTTTGGACACTAAAAATAGGCAAAAGTACAAATTTGGATTATCCTGTTACTTAATAATCATTGAAACCAAAAAGAATTAGAGAAGTATCTATGTCAGTAGAATATTATTATAGATGCAACGGATAGCGCTTTTGACTGGATAGTGGTTAATAGGCATTTGTTCATACCCATATAAGTAGTTATTCGGCCAAATTACCTTCTTCGAAAATAAATAATAAAGAATACTGAAGAAAAATCCGCTCATTATGCTAAGTCATTCTGATCTATATTTGCAGAATTATTCAATTTAAACTTCTTTTTAGTGGATGTTCATTAATATTAATATCTTAATTGGGTGTAGTAGGAACGTGTACTGTTTACTTCGATGCAATAAAAAAATTTTCAAAGAGATACCAAAAAACAAAAATATTACTTTCATTTAAAGTGTTTTTTCGATTTGTGTGTTTTTTTTTTATAGCCATATATAAACTTTATATCAAAAAAACGAGATACCGAATAGTAGCCATCAGATCTCTAAATATTATCTCTTTCAGCTAGGTCAAGTGTAAGTAAAAGATCATAAATATAGTATATATAATAAGTTAATTGTCGTTTCTAAGTTAACATGTCAATAATAAATAATTTTAGTAAAAAACAGTAAGTCAATATATAATTGTTTTTTTTTAATAATTTTTCTTTGTAGCAAAATTTTAGTTTTGATTCGAAACCAATTAAATGATATTTTCCTCCAAGAAATGCATAAAGAAACACTTAATGAAACTTTTTTCTCAAGCAGAAACATCAAAACTCTTAAAAAGAGATATGTTAAAATCTTTTGTCATTTACCTTATAATACATACACATAAATTAAAGTGTTTATTTTCTATTATATTTTTATTGTTTCTTATTTCTCTGTCACATCACATAGCTCATTATTGTGTACCCAAGAGGGAATCAAAAAAAAATTGCAAAAGCTCATGATGCGTTAAAGTTAAACTCATTGTATCTATCAATGTCAAAGTTACGAATGACGATAAAAAGTGGCTTTATTTCAGGAAAAACATATAAAAAATGGATTTTAAAAGCTTTATTAACTTTCTGCACACCTGTGATCATGTGCATCAATAGATAAGTAATTTTTGTCTCTACTGTCTATGTTCTATCAATCTCCAATATGGCGCCTATACGGAAAAATAAAGTAGACTGTCACTATGCAAAAACTAGATGACATTGAAAAATCTGTCAATATCATGCCAAGTGCCACTACAAGAAACGTCGGAACCCCAAGTTTCAAGATAGTATCAAAATAGTATTATACTGTTGCGAACTCAGGGTTCGAAAATTCCAGTGCAACGATTTAACACGAAAACACAATTTATTTATTCCACAAATACACTCGACTACTATTCGACTACTAAATAGCTCACCACTTAACACTTTATAGCTTTCTAATATCGTTCGGAACTTTAGCTTATTCATAGCTCGCTTAAAATAAGACTACTCTTAACCGCTCGCTCTATGCGCCTTTTATATACAATCCTAAAATTACAGAAAAACCTAGAAAGTTCTTTATAAGAATTCTTGAATAATCTCACATAAAAAAAAGGTTGTAAACAACTGCCTTCTAGATTAAACCGAGCAATAAATCACTCGTGTCAGCCATGACGCAGCGCGGATAGGTCGCGAAGCTCCACCAACCAACACGCGCTGCCCCGCCTCCCATGCGGCGTTGCTGCGAATCGTAACACTGCCCTCCTCCTAAGGCTGTTCGTCCCGAACAGATAGAGTTCCATGGTATCGTGCTAATCGATCCAAATGAACGACCTTCATCTTTGACCTGGGGGTCCGCTGGATCCTATACACCACATCATTAATCTTCTTTATAATTGTATAAGGTCCTTCCCAATTTTGGCTAAGTTTGGGCGACTTCCCCACCTTTCGCCGCGGATTGTATAGCCACACCAAATCACCATCCTGGAAGCCGCGGGAGTTAGCTAGTAAGTCATATCTTGCTTTGGCTCGATCACTGGATATCCGCAGTTTATTCCTGACTTGTTCATGAACATTGTTCAGCCTCTCCTTAAGCTCCTCCACAAAATTCTCAGAGCTGAGCGACTCTTTTTCTGGTGTTCCATACATCAAATCCGCAGGAAGCCTCATTTCCCTTCCGAACATTACTCTCGCCGGAGTATAACCAGTGGCTTCATGCGTAGAGCCTCGATATGCCATCAACATGAGAGGTAGATGTTGGTCCCAATCACGCTGATGATCTGCCACCATTTTAGACAGGTAATGTTCCATGGTCCGAATAAATCTCTCTACCATCCCATCCGACTGTGGATGCAAAGGAGTTGTCATGGTCCTGCGAATTCCGAGAAGTTCCATGACCTTCTGGAAAACAGCCGATTCAAAATTTCGGCCCTGATCAGAATGAAGTTCGAGAGGGACTCCAAACCTGCAGAACATTTCATTTACTAGCACCGTTGCCACAGTCGTTGCTTCTTGATTAGGCAGGGCGTATGCTTCAGGCCATTTAGTGAAGTAATCCATGGCGACCAAGATGTATTTATTGCCCGACTCAGTCTGAGGAAACGGTCCCGCGACATCAATTGCTACCCTCTCGAATGGAACACCTACAGTGTACTGCACCATTCACCCGCGTGATCTTGTTCGAGGTCCTTTTGTGGCACAACAAACTTCGCACTTGCGGCACCAAGATTCGACGTCTTCATGATAATTCACCCAGTAGAACCGCTCTTTGATTTTGGCCAAGGTTTTATTGACCCCAAAATGACCTCCACTGGTTCCGTCGTGCATTTCCTGTAGTACGTCCGATTTTCTGCTACCAGGAACAACCAACTGACTGACTACGGTCTTGCCATCCGGACTCTCCCACGCTCTCTACACTAATCCATTTTCTATTTTAAGAGAGTGCCACTGGGCCCATAGCGCCTTCAGATTTGGACTTTTACCAGCAATTTCTTGCCATTCTGGTCTCTTGTCGTCAGTCTTTGCAGAGAGGATGGGTCCAATATCTGTATCATTCATTTGTTCTTCTCGAAGGGTCTGTGTAGTCCTGTTTATTTCCACCGACGTTCTCCGTACAGAAGGAAGTCCCTCACGCTGCTCAGTCCTTTGACAATGCCGACAATCTTCTTTACATGGCCGTCTAGACAATGCATCGGCATTTCCGTGAGACCTTCCTGGTCGATGTTCAATTTGGAAATCGTACTGCTACAGGCGCTCTATCCATCTGGCTATTTGACCTTCAGAGTTTTTCATCTGTAATAACCATATCAAGGCTCCATGGTCAGTTCTAATCAGGAACCTTTTTCCATATAAGTAGCGATGGTAATGTTCGACTGCTTTAACGATGGCCAACAGCTCCTTTCTAGTGACGCAATAGTTTCTTTCTGGCTTACTTAAAGTCTTACTGTAGTACTCAATGGCCTTCTCTTGCCCGTTTTGTCTTTGAGAGAGTACTGCACCTAGACCACAGTTACTTGCATCCGTGTCCAGAATAAACAGTCCGTCCTTTATAGGGTAAGCCAAGATTGGATTAGAACAGAGGGCAGCTTTAAGCCTTGCAAACGCCTGACTGCAATCATGGTTCCACAAGAACGGTGTTTTCTTTTTTTTTGTTAATTTGTGCAACGGTTTTGCGATGTCGGCGAATCCCTCTACAAATCTCCTGTAGTAAGTACATAGTCCCAAAAAGCACCTTACTTCGTGTTTGTCTCGGGGAACTGGCCAATCTGTAATGGCAGATATTTTACTTTGGCTAGTTTTAATGCCTTGTTCTGAGATAGTATGCCCCAAGTACTCGACTTGCTTTTGGAATAGGCTGCATTTCTTGTAATTTAACTTCAGGTGAGCATTCCGTAACTTGCTGAAGATTTCTCTTAAATTCTTCAAATGCTCGTCAAAATTACGTCCCATGACAATTATGTCATTCAAGTATACCAGGCAAGTTTTCCAAGTCAGCCCCCTCAAAACAAGTTCCATTAGTAGCTCGAAAGTTGATGGAGCATTGCACAATCCAAAAGGCATAACAGTGAACTGGTATAGCCCAGAACCAGTAGAAAATGCAGTCTTCTCTTTGTCTTCGGGAGCAATCTTTTCTTGCCAATACCCACTTTTTAAATCTATAGTGGAAAACCACTTTGATCCCGATAAAGTTGCTAAGGTGTCGTCTATACGTGGCAATGGGTAGCTGTCCTTCTTGGTCACGTCATTAAGTTTCCTGTAGTCAACACAGAACCGCGTTGAACCATCTTTCTTCTTAGCAAGAACCACAGGCGACGACTATGGACTAGATGATTCTTCTATGACGTGCTCCTTTAACATTTCATTCAGCAAACTGTTAACTTCCTGTTGCTTAGCTAGAGGGACCCTTCGTAGGTGTTGTCGTATTGGCTGGGCATCTTCTGTGTTGATCTTATGGACAACTAAATCGGTTTGATTGTCGTTGCTCTTGAAGTTAAACATATCAGATTCATCCACAGCAAATTTTATAGCATACTGAAGTTGTTCCTTTGACAGTTGATTCCACTGACGCTTGAAAGCACCAATAACTTCTGGGGAAGCTTGGTTAGAAGATTTATTTTTGGATGTCTCTGTTTCGACACAATTGCATACCCATTGCACAGGCTCATAATTGGCAAGAACTGTTCCTTCTTTGAGCTTGATGGTCCTTTCTCCAATATTTGCAACTCGTACTGGTAGAGTCTTCTTCGTGTCGGTCAAAGTTCGTGCTACCATGATTTCAGTCGTCAAATCCAGGTTAGGTTGTCCTATGGACCACCCAGGTCCTATGGACCACCCAAGTCCTATGGACCACCCAGGATCATTTTCAGAAGTCACTGTGATAATTTGTTCTGAATTTGGAGGAATTTTCACATCTTCCACCACCAGTAGACGGACACTAGTTTCCACATTTCCATGGGTTAATGTAAACTCCTCATCTCCAAATATGAGAATATTCCGTTTGTGATCATAGGAGAATCCATGTTTCCTGATGAGATCCATTCCCAAAATAAACTCGTCTTTGATCCTGGCAACCAACACTTTATGCCGAACTTCGAGTCTTTCTCCAATAATGATGGTGACATCGGCTTCTCCGTCTATAGGGCAAGACTCTCCAGTGACTGATTTTAACATAATAGGGTTGGGCAATGGTTGTATGGTATATCCGACAAGTTTATCTGGCCTTACAATGGTCACATCTGCTCCTGTATCGATGGTAATCTGGATTTTCTGTCCCTTAATGCGTCCGGGCACTGTAAGACTTTTTCCACCCAAACTATTGACTTTAAAGATTCTGGGGGTCTTAACGGGCCCGGTCAATTGCCCCCTTGCATTGACCGGAATTAGTTTTCCTGGGACCTAGGGCGGTCTTGGTCGCCGCTCGGTCTTCTAAATGACGACGACGGACTTTTTGCCCTATTACGGCAGTTACTCTTGATGTGACCCAGTCTGCTGCAGTTAAAACATTTTATGCCCCGGTTGTCTGTTTTCGATCGAGGAGTTCTTTCTAACAGGGCTTGCATAAACGGGCATGGATTCAGCCATAGACGTATTCGCCTCTTCATTGCATCAGATGACACTCGCGACGCCTCGAATTCCAGGGCCCGAACTAGTGCCTCGCTGATATCCTTGGGCCTTACTAGACGTAAGTGGTACCTCATGTCACTATCGCGAACTCCCTCAATGAACCTTTCGGCGGCCAATTGCGTTTGAAAACATTCAGGGGCTGATGGGTATGCTATGTGAATTAGTCTGTCTATGTCCGCCTCAAATTCTTGTAAGGAGTCACCTGACTTTTGCTGTCTCATCCTCAGCTGGGCCTGGAACACGGTTTCTTTGTGCTCATTTCCGAATCGTAGTTGTAGAGAGTGTACTAAAGCTGCATAGTTACTTTGATCCGCTGCCGACAGAGATTGGAGTAGTTCAGCCGCTTTTCCACGAAGTGCTATTACTAGTGATGTAGCTTTCTGGGGCTCGGACCAACCATTAGCTTTTGCAGCTGCCTCATATTGGGTTTTATAAATTTCCCATGCCGTAGTACCATCATAATCGGGAGGCTTAATTTTAGCGTTGGCTGTGCTAAAACTCTTCGTAGACACGTTGTCGTCCTCAAGTTGTTCCCGGAATTTCTTTTCTAGCTCCAGTCAACCCTCTGGTTGACGTCGTTGACGGATTGCATTATTCTTTCTTCTAATTGTTGCTCCCTAGCTGCGAGATGGTTCATAAATTCTTCTCTAAACCGCTAATGTTCTTCCTTCTGTTGTTGATGACGTCGCTCCTGTACCTGATCACGTTTTTCCTGCTCCTCCTTCTGTTCTAGATAACGTCTTTCCTGTATTTGATCACGTTTTTACAGCTCTTCTTTCTGTTCTAGATACCGTCTTTCCTGCTCTTCCTTCTGTTGTTGATAACGTCGCTCCTGTACTTGATCACGTCTTTCCTGTTCTTCTTTTTGTTCTACATAACGTCTTTCTTGCTCTTCCTTCTGTTGTTGCATAAGGGACAGCAGGGCGGCAAGTTGATCCTCCATCGCTTGATGCTGGCTTCTGGTCACTGGCATAAACACGTCATGTCCGGCAATGAAGCACTCACTTACAGTTCAGCAATATTAGTCCTCAAATTCCCACTGGCATCGCACTTCTGACACCAATTGTTGCGAACTCAGGGTTCGAAAATTCCAGTGCAACGATTTAACACGAAAACACAATTTATTTATTCCACAAATACACTCGACTACTATTCGACTACTAAATAGCTCACCACTTAACACTTTATAGCTTTCTAATATCGCTCGGAACTTTAGCTTACTTATAGCTCGCTTAAAATAAGACTACTCTTAACCGCTCGCTCTATGCGCCTTTTATATACAATCCTAAAATTACAGAAAAACCTAGAAAGTTCTTTATAAGAATTCTTGAATAATCTCACATAAAAAAAGGTTGTAAACAACTGCCTTCTAGATTAAACCGAGCAATAAATCACTCGTGTCAGCCATGACGCAGCGCGGATAGGTCACGAAGCTCCACCAACCAACACGCGCTGCCCCGCCTCCCATGCGGCGTTGCTGCGAATCGTAACAATACCAAATGAGTTTTTGCATACTCTTACTTTTACCAAGATATTTCAGAAACCCCGACAGATAAAGCTAGTTTCAATTTAACCGACCCTGAAGTCTTACTTTTTCGGAAATCTCAATGGTAAACAATTATAAGATTATAAGCGATACCATAGTTTAGCAGGATTTTTTTTAAACCTCTTATCAAAAATTATGATAAATTTGCATAAAAACTTTCAACTTTTAATGAAAAACATAAATAAATTTTAGTAAATAAATTACGCAACAAAAAACAAAAAAAGAAATATATTTTTGTTTATTTGCGCACCCTGTGTTTTTTAACCATCAACATTTGTCACAGGCAAGTTGATGCAAAATGTGTAATTTTTACACATGAGCCATTATGTGTCCAAATTTTTATGAGACACTCTGTATATCGGATGACACTGTTAGAATTGGTTTTGTTCGATTTGAACCGCATAGTGCAATTGCTCTTACTCGGTGCAATCGGTGTAAGCTGAAAGCGCCTAAGAACTGACGTAAGTCAATGTAAAAAAAGTATATTAGAAAGTTGTTGTTGTGGGGTCTCTTGTTGTTAAGCAACATGGATATATTCTTCTAGTAATAATAATTAAAAAGTGTATGTTTAATACGAAAATCTCGTGGAGTTTATTCCATTTTTATTTTTTTTTTCGGCTCTTCCTAAAATTCCAACAGGTTATGGGCCCAGTTGCCCAGGTAGCCCAAGCAACCCAGTCTCAGCCCCAGTGACCCAGTCGCCAGTCCATGCCCCATTTAGTGCGTAACTGCCTGAAAGTGCAAATAAAAAAAGAACCAAAATACGTGGCATTTCCACAGTTAAATGCAGACAACTTTGGAAACTGGAAAGTTTCGAGTTCGTGCATTCTTGGAAGAACGACAAACAGAAGAAACATTATAGAAGACAATAATGGATTTCACAATGCTGGCCGGTGTGAAGCATTAAGGAATTTGGAGGTTTTTTAAATTTACAATAAAAAGGGCATCCAATTAAGTAGTTTAAAGCAACACAAATTTCGGAATAAGCATATTTGTACCAAAACAATAATAAAAAAATAATCAAAAATTGAACGGTTTATTTACAAAATTAAGTTCAATTTATTAAGATCGTGTTAACGGTCGCGGTTAAGTATTAGACTACGTTGCCAATTTTCCTCTCAATATCCAGAAATTAGGCCTTTTCGGAAGCAGTATGTATCGGATCACGCAATTGCCCTTATTTTCAAGCGGCTCAAAGGCAAAATAAAACTCTAGTTCAGTTTTAATTTGCTTTTGGTTAAATTGGTTCGGGTTTGTTCAGTTCTGTTTTTCCGTTGGTTAGATTAGCTCAGTTATGTTTTTCCTTTGGTTTGATCAGTCCAGTCGTACTTGACTCTTAAAATGGCCCGTCAGGGCCGCACCTGCACCTTGCCGCAGCGGCCCTGCTACGGAGCTTGTTGATTGCTGCACATAAAGTAAGCTCTGTTAGTCAGGTTAGTTCAGTTTTATTTTGCCTTTGAGTTCAGGTTTGGTTAGGTTCTGTTTTTGGTTAGGTTAGTTCGGTTGCTTTTTCTTGGGTCAGGTTAGTTCAGCTCTGCCTGTCCCTTCGCGCTTTTAGGTCATGAGCAAGCAGCTCCCCAAGGCCGCTACGGGGCCTGTTTATTGTGGCACATAAGTTTGGGCTCTGTTGGTTAGGTTAGTTCAGTTTTACTTTGCCTTTGGTTTGGTTAATTCTGTTTTACTTGTCCTTCTGGCCGACGCATGGGCGTCAGCAAATTGTCGCAATTCAGTTTTACTTTGCCTTTTGTTAGATTATTTCAAGTTAATTCAGTTCTGTCTTCCTTAGGTTAAGTTTAGTTAAGTTTTTTCTTTGATTTAGTTAGTTGAAGTTAGTTTAGTTTCTTTTCTTTTGGGTTAGGTTAGTTAAGGTTAGTAAAGATTGATTATTTCTTTACTTTTTACTTTTGGCATGGCGGAGGAGCGATCTGTCATTGTCATGAATATCATTTCATATTTGGTTTCTTGGAGGTTGGAGGACAAAATAGTAGATTATGTCACTAGGAGTAAAAGTGGGTCTTTTCGTGCTGAGGCCAGAGATTGACGGCCGAAGCGAAGCTGAGGCCTGCAACTGGGCGAAGCACAAAAAGACATTTTACTCCGGGTAACAAATACTACTTTTTTTCAAGCATGCAGAAATAAGTCTATTTCATAGTGATTCAGTTTTGCAATTTTCTCTCATCCTCTTTAAGCGGGTCTAGGTACTTACCCAATTAGTGGTGTATATTATTTGTAAAATAAATAGAATGTGTTAGAATGGTGGTCTTCAATGTTCAGTGGTTTTAATGGTATTAAATCATAACCAATGGTTATGGTAAGCTAAAAATGTTTAGCATTATTATCAACACTAAATTAATAAAAATCACATTGACAGATAAATATGATGACGCGCATAACATTTAACAAACGAACTCAGAATTCGAGAACCTATGCGATTTCGACTAATAACGGTTTCGGGTGGTGCTCTCGAGCGCTCTGAGAATATTCCTATCCTTCGCTTTTTCAATAAGAATGTAAAGATGGCAATACACTCAGATCGGTCTAATATGTCATCTAATGTCATCTAATGTTCAAATAATTTTGTTGACTGAAAATCGTTTATATATGCGCCACCATGACAGTAGCGGTGACTTTTGACTTTACTTTTACTGCCTAGGACTTTTTTGCTACTTTTTTTGGTCTCAGGATTAGAAAGCCCACTTTAGGTGTGCGTATGGAGAAAACAAATGATGTACTTTTAGTCCGCTTGGAAAAAAAAATTGGTTTGGTTATAAGTAAGGGGTGTTTATTAGAAAATTTCATCTAGCAGGTTACGAAATTTTGACATAAATGGATGACATAATCAAAGTAAATGGACTCTTGTTTCTCGATCCATTTCTTTTGACATTTCACAGTCAATTGGATGAAGCTTTCTAATAAACACATGTATTTACTGAAATGAAATGATAAGAAGCTTTGTCGGTTCTAAGAATTTAATTTCCGTTCACTTTTTGAGCACCCCTTAAACCTTACTTAGTACTCCAAGCTATTTTTTTTCTTGGTAGAGGAACATATTATATTACATTATTTTTTTTAATAATTTTTGGTACAAATGTTCGCTTCACACTACTTAATTTCATGCAGTCTTCCTTGTAAACTTCAAAACTCCAGGAAATTTCGTAATTCTTTTCAGACCCGCTAGACCAGGATTTTACCAAACAAAAAGTAATAGTTATTTGTGTACAAAGAGCGAAAAGTGATATTTTGTCGCTCGATGAGAAACGTTAACGGATTGTGTCGAGAGCGAGGAAAAAACTTTGGGCTAAACACGTAATTTTTTCTACAAATCATGCCAATAAAATACATTCATGATAGATTCGATAATTTTAATTGACAATGTCAAATAGTAAAAAAGTGAAAAACAAATTGAGCAACTCAATAACTAAATACAAGTCATTAAAAACGATTTTGTTGCTTGCCGCGCGACAAAATAACACCTCACTAATTACTCGGTAAAGGACCTTTTTGTGCTTTCATTTGGAAGCGCAAAATGCTGTTTTTCGCTTGACTGTAGAAAAAAGAAGAATTTAAACTTAAAGATGCCAAAGCAAAGAGCATAATTGTCCAATGTGTATCGGAGAAGCACTTGGACATTTTTAAAGGATGCTCTGACTGCCAAAATGCTAAAATCTCTAGAAAATGTTTACGAAATGAGAAGTGTTTTCACAAAATTGCATTGAAAAGAAAACTTCTTACTATGAACTACAAACTGATCGAGAAGCTGGAAGATCATTTTATGAGGTTTGAAAGTGTAATCAAGGAGCTTGAGAGCATACGATCAAAAACGGAAGAAGCTGACAAAGTGTGTCATCTTTTGTTGTCATTAAATGAGGGTTATTCATTAATGATTAAAGCCATAGAAACCATTAATACAGACGTGACTATGGAATTTGTGATGGCAAGCCTTCTGGATGAGGAGATAAAGTTACAGACGAGACAGGTTGGGAGATCTAACCTAAATTTTGATTCCTCATTTAGAGCACCCAACTTTCAAAACTATGTGTGTTATAGGTGTTGCAAGCAAGGGCATAAAATAGCTGATTGCACACATAATGGCCGAAACAATAACTATCGAGGAAGAACAACTAATAGGAGGGTACCATCTCGAGGACGTGATTCACACGATAGTACCAGAGGGTTTTCAGCACATCAAGCTAATGAAATCGCTGACCAAGATGTATTGTATATTGCATTAAATTGTGTAAAATTAATGAACAATCCAAACATTTTTATTCTTGACCCGGGTGCTACAAAGCATCTAGTCACTAGTGCTTCAGAAAACAACATGATAGATGTTAAGGTAAACATATGAGCATAACTATAAAGTCGGTGACCATAGGAGTGCCTAGTCTGAGAATGGCTACATCATTGGTCAGGTTGGTGGGGTTTTAACTGGGGCTATGTATAAACACTTTAACTACCAGTTTGCGTTGAGCAATGCATGGGTTAGATATTGTAACCGTGTTACTTTGGAGATGTTATATTTTGACGTCCTATGCAATTTCCAAATATATCTCGGGCTAACCACCTACCACTTAAGTGGTAGGGGGTTAACCCCCTACCACTTAAAACCCCTATAGGTTTTAAGTGGTAGGGGGGCCACAAATGCCTAACGGGTAAGCTTTTAGACAGTGGAGAAATAATGTCCAGAATTCGGGGTTCCGCTATTGAGTTTAGATCCCAAAAGAATAATGCAACTAGTGGTACATAATAATTACCAATTTAATAAAAATCACCAAATACAGTGAGTACGGTAACACGAAACTAAACTTTTAAAACAGCTAAGTAATTTATAGATCCACTACTGGCGGTTCATGAAACGAAATTTACGAGCACATCTACGGTTTATCTAGAGGTTCAGATTTGGGGTTCAGTAAAATATGAGGTGATATTTAGCAGTCGGTAAGCGTTATTGTGAGGTTAATGTTCGTATAAAAATGGGGCTCGATAATCACCAGGGCTTGAAAGACTATAGGAAGAGGTCCAGTAAACACCTAGACCAAAGAATAGAAGGGGCCCAGTAAGCACCAGGGCATAGAAACTAAAAGGGGCTCAGTAAACACTAAAACCAGAAAGAGAAAAAGGGGCTCAGTAAACACCAAAGCCAATAGGAGAAAAGGGGCCCAGTAAACACCAAAGCCAGAAAGAGAAAAAGGGGCCCAGTAAACACCAAAGCCAGAAAGAGAAAAAGGGGCTCAGTAAACACCAAAGCCAGAAAGAGAAAAGGGGCCCAGTGAGTACCAAGGCACAGAGTAGTGAATGACGGTGAGTGTATACAGTATTATTTGGCTTACAATTTGGGATCTCAAATTGGGGCTCTTTTGTTACCGGTTCGGTAGTTTTTCAGATGTTGACTCGAGGACTGCTGGCGATCGAATCCCTTCTACGGTTTTTTAAATTTAGATCTTGACTCTTTAAGAGTCGGAGCCAGAATCCCTGAAAACTGTCATGCAGCCGTCTTTTATAGCTGAACAACAATACCCTTCGATTCTCCCCTGGGATCCAAGTGCAGGTCCCGAGACCAAAGGTGTTAGTTTCATACGAGGTTCACCGAAAATACTTTACATTAGATATTAGCATCTCCTATTAACCAAAAACTGTTAACCTCGTATGTTTAACTTGACACCGGATTATTTACGTTCCGAAATACAGTCCACGTTTAGTTTTATCTCACAATTAATTTGTAATCCCCTAAAACTGATAAAGAAAATTAGTAACTTCGTTACACACCCCTCTCTCTTCGGGAAGAAAATATTTATAAAATATTTTCTTAAAAATACTTTCCTACCAAATATTTTTACAGCCTTTAGCTTTCCTATTCCTACATCTATTTAAACATTAAACACACAATTGAACTTTAGTTTCCAGCATTTTCAATCTTCTGCCTTTTTCCTCCTGTCGGGGAGTGTCTGGACCGTCTCTTCGATATCGGTAGCTTTTCCGAAACACTCTTTCACATGTACAATCCCTGGATAGAACTCCATCTCGTCCACATCGCGAACAAAACAAAACTGCTTTCTCAGCCACACAAGTTTGCCTCTGGTTACAATTTCGGACATATCTGGCAATATCTCTACGCATTCCAGGCCAGTAATATCGAGATGCTATTCTAGCGGAAATCTTTGCTATTCCAAGATGTCCAGCGATTGTTCTGTCATGATTCGCCTCCAAAACAACTTTTCGAGCATCTTTCGGCACACACATTTTCCAGGGATCACTAATTTTGCTTTCTTTTATCTCCGGAAGATTCCAAAAATGACGGTATAGTTGTCCTTCTCGTAGACAATAATCAGGAAACGCCATGGGATTTGACTCTAGGGCTATCTTCTTATTTCGGTACCAGTTACATAAATTAGTGTTCTCCAGCAAACACATTTCTTCTAAATGTGCCTCGGTTAAATCAGTTTTCACAGACTCCCTTGAAAGTACATCCGCTACTTTATTTAGAACTCCTTTACGGCACTTGATTTGTAACATCGGAGCTTCGGTAAGATTCGACTTTAGCTGATTAAACTCTTTGAGTCGAGCTTTTTCATCTTGGCTTAACTCTAGTGACGGTTTAATATTTCCAGTTCCCGCATCCTCAATAGGACTACAAATGGAATGAGCGGACGGTAGTAGACGGTTACGGTAACGGATCTGGCTTCTTTGTAGATCAATAGTGAATGGTTGGCGGGACAGTATGTACATTCCTATTACAATTTCGCTTCGTAGTTCAGGTAGGTGGGCGAGGTTTACGGTTATGGAAACATTTCCTAAGTTTAACGGTACCAGAAATGCTTCTTTAATCTCGACTATGGTTCCGTTGGCCACCACAGCGGTATCTATGGATGGTCCAACCTTGGAACTTCCTAACTCTAAACAAACATGAGCGAGTTTGTCTCCTAAATAGGAACAAGCAGACCCAATATCGACTAGGGCAGTGTATGCCTTTCCATACACATTAACGGAAATATGCGGACGGTTATCGGTTATCGGTATACGGTTATTGGGTTTCGGTACATTACTTCTTGAACATCGGTTAACGGTAGAGGTCCTGTCATTCAGGGATCGAGTGGACCTCGGATTATCACGATCCCGGTTCAGTTTTCCCTTCTCTGGCACCTACAAGCACGGGTTAAAACTCCTTCGGTTCCACATCTTGAACAAAATATTTTCGGACGGTTACGGCAGTCGATTCGAAGATGTCCTATTTCTCCACATCTCCAGCAAATAACTCTTCTATCGGTTCTCGGCCTACTATATTTTTCTCGGGATGTCGAAGGTCGGTTACCATAGTTATTTTCATAACTTTGTCGTTGATCGTTAACATTGGGATTCGGATTAACTAACGGAGCTCTAGGGTTTCGAGGTCGGGATTGGAATGGAAGTCTCGTTTGGATCGGTTGTGCTCTGTCTTAGCTCCTCAAACAAAACTTCTATCTCTCTAATTGCTGTAGAGAAACTGACTACATCGCAATAATTAGTTTTCCGAAGTTGCTGCCTAAATTCAGGTAGTAAGTTCCGATAGAGCCACTGCAACTCTTGTGTCGCACTAATTCTACCATGTCTGCGAATTAGAGTCTGGAGATCGGTGACGTAACGTACGGTCGGTTCATCAGGTCGTTGTAAACGTCGACTGATTTCGGCTTCCAAGTTTTCTTCAAAATTTAGCGGGTAAAAGAACGATCGAAAATCAACAAGGAATTCAGGCCATGTTTGCCAAAAGCGTCTATGGTTTCGGAACCATAAAGCTGCTTGCCCCCGGAGCAATAATGGCATATGATCCAATAGCTGAGTAACATCGACGTTTTGAGCAACACATATCTCGTGTATTCGCTCCATGAAATCTATTGGATTGTTACTTCCATCAAAGTATAAATTCCATTTATGCACGTTAACTAGTGGTTGTAACATTGGTTGAGCATTTGAAAATGTCACGGTCGGTTGATTTGGTACTTGGAAAGAATTTGGAATCCCGGAATAGCACGGTTCGGCAAAAGTAGCGGACGGGCGGACATCCCTTCCAGAATTTTCATTCGGTGACGGTGCGGTAACAGTATTAGGCGGGTGGTCAACCCTTAGGTTTTGTTCAGTTTCAGATTCTGATTCATCTTCGGTCATTTGTCTATTACGACTTCTCAAGTATCTTATCAATCGCTTTTTTAAAACTCTAATAGTTCCGGTTATCTCCAAATTAAACTTCTGCAATTCCCGGATCAATTGCGCTTTGCTTAATTGATTTACTAAATTTAGCTCGGTTTCTTCGGTCAACGGCAGACTTTCATTCGGGTTGGAATGATTTCTGGATGGTGAGGGTTCCAAAACGGAGAAAAAGAAAAGACGGTGTAACCACAGCTTTAACATTGACAGGAGGTTAAACATCATGGTAAAAGGTTATACTTTAAAAAAAAATGTTGACAACGGACTTCAAATATAATCTGAAAGATGTCACGTTTGGAAAGGTTAATGTCAGAAATGGGGCCCCCTTTTTCGGAATAAAGTACCCTAGAAGTAGAAAATAAACGTTATGCGGACGGAAATTGACAAACAAGTACTTGGACAACAAGGAAAAGACGGTAGGGACACGGAATAATAAGTAAATTTTAGGAATGGGAACAGCGGACGATGGAAGCTTTCCAGTAGACGAAACTTTAACTCTGGAAAGATGGATGTCCCTGCTCGGGCGTCAATATTTTGTAACCGTGTTACTTTGGAGATGTTATATTTTGACGTCCTATGCAATTTCCAAATATATCTCGGGCGCCACCCCCTGTAGGTTTTAAGTGGTAGAGGGGCCACAAATGCCTTTCGGGTAAGCTTTTAGACAGTGGAGAAATAATGTCCAGAATTCGGGGTTCCGCTATTGAGTTTAGAGCCCAAAAGAATAATGCAACTAGTGGTACATAATAATTACCAATTTAATTAAAATCACCAAATACAGTGAGTACGGTAACACGAAACTAAACTTTTAAAACAGCTAAGTAATTTATAGATCCACTACTGGCGGTTCATGAAACGAAATTTACGGGCACATCTACGGTTTATCGAGAGGTTCAGATTTGGGGTTCAGTAAAATATGAGGTGATATTTAGCAGTCGGTAAGTGTTATTGTGAGGTTAATGTTCGTATAAAAATGGGGCTCGATAATCACCAGGGCTTGAAAGACTATAGGAAGAGGTCCAGTAAACACCTAGACCAAAGAATAGAAGGGGCCCACTAAGCACCAGGGCATAGAAATTAAAAGGGGCTCAGTAAACACTAAAACCAGAAAGAGAAAAAGGGGCTCAGTAAACACCAAAGCCAGAAAGAGAAAAGGGGCCCAGTAAACACCAAAGCCAGAAAGAGAAAAAGGGGCCCAGTAAACACCAAAGCCAGAAAGAGAAAAAGGGGCTCAGTAAACACCAAAGCCAGAAAGAGAAAAGGGGCCCAGTGAGTACCAAGGCACAGAGTAGTGAATGACGGTGAGTGTATACAGTATTATTTGGCTTACAATTTCGGATCTCAAATTGGGGCTCTTTTGTTACCGGTTCGGTAGTTTTTCAGATGTTGACTCGAGGACTGCTGGCGATCGAATCCTTTCTACGGTTTTTTAAATTTAGATCTTGACTCTTTAAGACTCGGAGCCAGAATCCTTGAAAACTGTCATGCAGCCGTCTTTTATAGCTGAACAACAATACCCTTCGATTCTCCCCTGGGATCCAAGTGCAGGTCCCGAGATCAAAGGTGTTAGTTTCATACGAGGTTCACCGAAAATACTTTACTTTAGATATTAGCATCTCCTATGAACCAAAAACTGTTAACCTCGTATGTTTAACTTGACACCGGATTATTTACGTTCCGAAATACAGTCCACGTTTAGTGTTATCTCACAATTAATTTGTAATCCCCTAGAACTGATAAAGAAAATTAGTAACTTCGTTACAATATGTTGTAAACCCCTACTATAACACCGATATTTGTCCTACAATAATCTGTTATCATACACCAAAATGAACCACCAGATACTTTGTGAGCAGCTGTAAGAACCGTCTGTGGATCTATGAGTACACCTCCACCAGCATCCCCGCTCTCGTGTTTTAATGTTTAAGATGTCAAAATAAAAGAAGTGAACATCGAAACTGCCCGAAGTGGAGATGAGTGGCAAAAAAGCAAAGAATATTGTTGCGAACTCGGGGTTCGATAATTCCAGTGTAACGATTTAATACGAAAACACTATTTATTTATTCCACAAATACACTCGACTACTAAATAACTCACTACTTGACACTTTATAGCCTTCTATTATCGCTTCGTAACTTTAGCTTACTTATAGCTCGCTTAAAATAAGACTATTCCACTCGGGCGCTCTATGCGCCTTTTATATACAATCCTAAAATTACAGAAAAACCTAGAAAGTTCTTTATAAGAATTCTTGAATAATCTCATATAAAAAAAACGGTTGTAAACAACTGCCTTCTAGATTAAGCCAGACGAGCAATAAATCACTCGTGTCAGCCATGACGCAGCGCGGATAGGTCGCGAAGCTCCACCAACCAACACGCTCCCATGCGTTGCCCCGCCTCCCATGCGGCGTTGCTGCGATCGTAACATTGCCCTCCTCCTAAGTCTGTTCGTCCCGAACAGATAGAGTTCCATGGTATCGTGCTAATCGATCCAAATGAACGACCTTCATCTTTGACCTAGGGGTCCGCTGGATCCTATACACCACATCATTAATCTTCTTTATAATTGTATAAGGTCCTTCCCAATTTTGGCTAAGTTTGGGCGACTTCCCCACCTTTCGCCTCGGATTGTATAGCCACACCAAATCACCATCCTGGAAGCCGCGGGAGTTAGCTAGTAAGTCATATCTTGCTTTGGCTCGATCACTGGATATCCGCAGTTTATTCCTGACTTGCTCATGAACATTGTTCAGCCTCTCCTTAAGCTCCTCCACAAAATTCTCAGAGCTGAGCGACTCTTTTTCTGGTCTTCCATACATCAAATCCGCAGGAAGCCTCATTTCCCTCCCGAACATCACTTTCGCCGGAGTATAACCAGTGGCTTCATGCGTAGAGCCTCGATATGCCATCAACATGAGAGGTAGATGTTGGTCCCAATCACGCTGATGATCTGCCACCATTTTAGACAGGTAATGTTCCATGGTCCGATTAAATCTCTCTACCATCCCATCCGACTGTGGATGCAAAGGAGTTGCCCTGGTCTTGCGAATTCCGAGAAGTTCCATGACCTTCTGGAAAACAGCCGATTCAAAATTTCGGCCCTGATCAGAATGAAGTTCGAGAGGGACTCCAAATCTGCAGAACATTTCATTTACTAGCACCGTTGCCACAATCGTTGCTTCTTGATTAGGCAGGGCGTATGCTTCAGGCCATTTAGTGAAGTAATCCATGGCGACCAAGATGTATTTATTGCCCGACTCAGTCTGAGGAAACGGTCCCGCGACATCAATTGCTACCCTCTCGAATGGAGCACCTACAGTGTACTGCACCATTCGACCCCGTGATCTTGTTCGAGGTCCTTTTGTGGCACAACAAACTTCACACTTGCGGCACCAAGATTCGACGTCTTCATGATAATTCACCCAGTAATACCGCTCTTTAATTTTGGCCAATGTTTTGTTGACCCCAAAATGGCCTCCGCTTGTTCCGTTGTGCATTTCCTGTAGTACATCTGATATTCTGCTACCAGGAACAACCAACTGACTGACTACGGTATTGACATCCGCACTCTCCCACGCTCTCTTCAGTAGTCCATTTCCTATTTTAAGAGAGTGCCACTGGGCCCATAGCGCCTTCAGGTTTGGACTTTTACCAGCGATTTGTTGCCATTCTGGTTTCTTGTCGTCAGTCTTAGCCAAGAGTATGGGTCCAATATCTGGATCATTCAATTGTTCTTCTCGAAACGTCTGTGCGGTCCAGCCATCGTTTATTTCCACCGACGTTCTTCTTACAGAAGGAAGTCCCTCACGCTGCTCAGTTCTTCGACGATGCTGACTATCTTCTTTACATGGCCGTCTGGACAATGCATCGGCATTTTCGTGAGACCTTCCTGGTCGATGTTCAATTTGGATCTTCTGTTCCTTAATGCGTCCGGCCTCTGTAACACTTTTACCACCCAAATTATTGCCTTGACTTGATTGGTTGACTTGACTGATCCTGGGGGTCTTAACGGCCTCGGTCAATTGCCCCCTTACATTAACAGGAATTGGACTTTCCGGAATTCTAGGGCGGTCTTGTTTGCCGTCCGATCTTCTAAACAACGGCGACGGACTTCTTGCCCTATTACGGCAGTTACTCTTGACGTGACCCAGTTTACCGCAGTTAAAACATTTTATGCCCCGACTGCCTGTTGATCGGGGAGTTCTTTCTAACAGGGCTTGCAAATTGACTGCCATATCCTTCATCGCTTTATGTAAACTGGCCATGGATTCAGCCATAGACGTATTCTTCTTGTCACCGCAAGTTGCCACTCTTACACTTGCAGAAGAACTAGATGACACCCGTGACGCCTCGAATTCCAGAGCCCGAACTAGTGCCTCGCTGATATTCTTGGGCCTTACAAGACGTAAGTGGTATCTCATGTCACTATCGCGAACTCCCTCAATGAACCTTTCGGCGGCAAATTGCATTTGAAAAGATTCAAGGGCCGATGGATATGCCAAGTGAATGAGTCTGTCTATGTCCGCCTCAAATTCTTGTAAGGATTCACCTGACTTTTGCTGTCTCATCCTCAGCTGGGCCTGGAACACGGTTTCTTTGTGCTCATTTCCAAATCGTAGTTGCAGAGTGTGTACTAAAGCCGCATAATTACTTTGATCCGCTGCCGACAGAGATTGGAGTAACTCAGCCGCTTTTCCACGAAGTGCTACCACTAATGATGTAGCTTTCTGGGGCTCGGACCAACCATTAGCTTTTGCAGCTGCCTCAAACTGAGTTTTATAAATTTCCCATGCAGTAGTACCGTCGTAATCGGGAGGCTTAATTTTAGCGTTGGCTGTGCTAAAACTCTCTGTAGACACGTTGTCGTCCTCAAGTTGTTCCCGGAATTTCTTTTCTAGCTCGAGAACCTTCTGTTTCGAGTCCTTCGTTAACGGATTCATTAACGGATTGCATTATTCTTTCTTCCAGCTGTTGCTCCCTGACTGCGAGATGGCTCATTAATTCTTTGAATTGTTGATGACGTCGCTCTTGCACTTGATCACGTTTTTCCTGCTCTTCTTTTTGTTCTTTATAACGGCGCTCCTGAATTTGATCACGTTTTTCCAGCTCTTCCTTCTGCTCTAGATAACGTCGCTCCTGTACTCGATCACGTTTTTCCTGTTCTTCCCTCTGTTGTTGCAAAAGTCGCTCCTGTACTTGATCACGTCTTTCTTGTTCTTCTTTTTGTTCTACATAACGTCTTTCTTGCTCTTCCTTCTGTTGTTGCATAAGGGACAGCAGGGCGGCAAGTTGATCCTCCATCGCTTGATGCTGGCTTCTGGTCACTGGCATAAACACGTAATGTCCGGCAATGAAGCACTCACTTACAGTTCAGCAATATTAGTTCTCAAATTCCCACTGGAATCGCACTTCTGACACCAATTGTTGCGAACTCGGGGTTCGATAATTCCAGTGTAACGATTTAATACGAAAACACTATTTATTTATTCCACAAATACACTCGACTACTAAATAACTCACTACTTGACACTTTATAGCCTTCTATTATCGCTTCGTAACTTTAGCTTACTTATAGCTCGCTTAAAATAAGACTATTCCACTCGGGCGCTCTATGCGCCTTTTATATACAATCCTAAAATTACAGAAAAACCTAGAAAGTTCTTTATAAGAATTCTTGAATAATCTCATATAAAAAAAACGGTTGTAAACAACTGCCTTCTAGATTAAGCCAGACGAGCAATAAATCACTCGTGTCAGCCATGACGCAGCGCGGATAGGTCGCGAAGCTCCACCAACCAACACGCTCCCATGCGTTGCCCCGCCTCCCATGCGGCGTTGCTGCGATCGTAACAATATTGATTGAAAAATGCCAGAGAACCCAAATCGGAATGGAGGCATTGGTATTTCAAGAAAGTTTATTATATTATTGGAGGAAGCTATTTCAAATAATTTAGTATCTGGTTTCCAATTATAAGGGTTTTAATTTATCACTTGATAAAAATTCACAAAACAAAAAACAAGCCAAACTCATTTTGACAAATCATACTTTCTTATGTAGGGGTATTAATGATTTGTTTGTTTTAGATATTACTTTTAATGAACATTTATGCTATAAAGCGGATAATAAAAATGAGATATCCGCAAAAGTAACTAGCACAGGTATTTGGCGTCAAAGATTGGGACATATAAATCGTAAAGGTTTAAACTGTTGGGATTACCCCATACTGTGGGGAGTGTAGTAGGCAAAAAAGTCAGAAAATCTTTTAAAGAGAGTAGGAAGAAAACCATATAGGAGAATTGATTCAATCCGATATTGCTGGTCCAGTCGTTATTCCAAGTTTTGAAAGTTATAAGTATTTTCATGTTTTACTTGACGACTTCTCACATTTTTTGGTTGTCAAATTACTTAAAAATAAGAATTAAACTGCCCAAAACTTGACTGGTTTTATAAATTTGATAAAAAGACAACATGATTATAAAACCAAAAGAGTCCTAACAAACAATGGGGGTGAGTTTACAAGTAGGTACTTTAAATTTTTTTTTTCTGTAATTATCGAGGCATACGAGTGGAGAACACAATGGCATATTCTCTAGAACAAAATGGGTAAGCAGAGATGATAAATGGAGTTTTGCAAGATAAGGTAAGGACAAAATTTGCAAGTACAAATTTGCCTAAGGAGCTTTGGGGAACGGCAATGTTATGTTCAGTTATGAGTTGAATAGGTGTCCAACAGCAGCAAATGAAGGAGTGCCACCAGTTGAATTGTGGTATGGAAACAATGATTTGTCGAAACTAAGAGTATTTGGTTGTACGGCTTGGAAAGTCTCACTGCCAAAACGAGCAGTTTGACTTGGAAAAACGAGCAGTTTGACTTGGAAAAACGAGCAGTTTGACTTGGAAAAACGAGCAGAACCAGACATAATGGTAGAATATTGTGGAGGTGGTTACAGACTTTGGGACTACAAAAGAAATTAAGTAGTAAATTCAAGAGATGTAAGATTCGATGAAGCTCATATCGATTACAACTTTATAGTGGGACAGGACAGTCCAGAAGACAGGACAAATAGAAATGTACTAATAAATTTGAAAGAATTTAATGAAGAGGAACAGAAAAGTAAGAAAACAGGGAAACAGAAGAAAATGAAAGTGAACTTTATTCTGATACAGAATCCTCAGAAAATTCAGAAGAGGACAAAGCTATTGAAGAAAACCAGTGCATCTTGTGCAGATGTCCAGAATTGGAAGATAAATTACGCCACCACAACACATGAGGGATTATAAAATTTACTCAGACTACTGTCTAATGTCGGCAGAAAATGGTCCTGAAAGTTATAAAGAGACAATGACATAAGAAGATTGAAAAATTGCAATCAAAAAGTAAATAGATTCACAGGATAAGTTAAATACATTTGAAGGAGCAGCTCTACTAAAAGGAACGCAAGCGATACAAACAAAATGGGTATTCCGAACAAAAGAGGATGGTCCTAAGAAAGCCAGGCTGGTAGCTAAAGGATTTCAGATTAAGGAGTAGGATTCTTTAACCCCAGTATATTCACCTGTAGCCCGGATGTGCATAATCAGACTACTTCTTTCCACATACCTAAATAAAGATTGGGTGATTAGGCAATTGGATGTGTCATCCGCATTTCTGAATGGTAAGTTGGATGGCGAAGTTTATGATCATCGACTAGAAAGATTTAAATCTAGTGCAGCAATTCTTAAATTAAATCGAGCTTTATATGGATTGAAGGAATCATCTAAAGTTTGCAAAGATACTTTTAATAAGTTTCCAGAAAAATTTAACTTTAAACGATCAGACAATGACTGTTGTCTTTCTTGTAGCAAAGATATCCATCCATACATCTTTGTTCTCTCCATTATCATCCATACATCTTGTCATCAAGTTTATTATAATAACCCAGACAAAATTTATTGAAAAACTTTTAGAGAGATTTAATATGAGCGATTGCCATGGGAAAAGTACACCAATGGAAAAAGATTTTCAGTTCAACAATAAGAGTGATATAATTTATGATTGGAGGGCTAATGTATATAGCATTGTTAAGTAGACCTGATATAATGTTCTCAGTCCCATACTTGAGCAGATTTTTTTGAGACCAACACAAGAAACATGGACCGCGGGGAAAAGAGTGCTTTGCCACTTGGAGCAGAGTACATTGGTCTTAATTATGAGAAGACTAAAGATATTGAACCAAATGATTGATGTCTGATTGGCCATCAGACAAAAGAGACAGAAAGAGTGGGCGTTTTATTTTTCATGGAAAAAATCCTATATTGTGGTTTTCAAAAAAAAAAACAAATTTGTATTTCTACTGCTGAAGCAGAATTTGTGGCTGATGCAACAAATTCTGCTTACTAAATCTTGTGCAAAAGGTTTACTAAGCCAACTGACCAAGATTTAGTAAACCTTGAAGGTGTTTTGACTGACTTTGGAATCAAGGCAAAAGGATTATTACTTTGTGAGAATCAAACTACAATTTTGATGCCTAAAATTAGTGAGAATTCAAAAAGGTCAAGACATATTGATATCAAGAGTCAATATATTAAGATTAAAAGCTGAGAAGGCAATATCGATTGAATATTTTTCTACTTCTGAGAACTTAGCTGATTTTCTGACCAAACAATTATGTAAAGATAAACTTGTGCACTTAAGGGAAAAGGCTAATGTTGGAATTCGATGAGAAGTCCTTAGTGCAAGTGCTGTTACTCGGTGCAATCGGTGTAAGCTGAAAGTGTCTAAGAACTGACAAGTGACAACTGACGTAACTCAGCGTAAAAGAATATGTTAGAAAGTTGTTGTTGTGGGGTTTCTTGTTGTTAAGCAACTTGGATGTATTCTTCTAGTAATAATAATTAAAACGTGTACCTTTAACACGAAAACTTCGTAGAGTTTGATCAATTTTTTTTCGGCTTCTCCTAAAATTCAAACAGACACCTGCCTCAAGGCTGATATATAATGGTATCAATCTATCACTACTGAGTGATATGACAAATATTTAAATAAATGTCATCAGTGCCTGGAATTAAAAATTCATTTTTATACTTTGAGAGAAATTTGAAGCATCGGCCTAGCTAGCATAAGGTTGCTAGTTGAAATTCGGCAAAAATCCTATTTTTTCTTTAATTTAAACTGTTATTCCCCTGTCCGCTGAAGCCACTAAGGTTTTTGGGTTTCTTATAAGTCAACCGAGCTGTCTAGTGCCACTAAGAAACTAATTTGGACCAGAGAAGGTCCAAAAATTAAGTAATATTTATTAAAACAAATGTCCAACAATTAGGGAAGAAATATTTTGCGGACAAAGAAATATATGAATATTGTTACGATTAGCAGCGACGCCGCATGGGAGGCGGGGCAACGCGTGTGTGGTTGGTGGAGCTTCGCGACCTATCCGCGCTGCGTCATGGCTGACACGAGTGATTTATTGCTCGGTTTAATCTAGAAGGCAGTTGTTTACAACCGTTTTTTTTATGTGAGATTATTCAAGAATTCTTATAAAGAACTTTCTAGTTTTTTCTGTAATTTTAGGATTGTGTATAAAAAGCGCATAGAGCGCGCGGTTAAGAGTAGTCTTATTTTAAGCGAGCTATAAGTAAGCTAAAGTACGAAGTGATAATAGAAGGCTATAAAGTGTTAAGTAGTGAGTTATTTAGTAGTCGTGTGTATTTGTGGAATAAATAAATAGTGTTTTCGTGTTAAATCGTTACACTGGAATTATTGAACCCCGAGTTCGCAACAATTGGTGTCAGAAGTTGGATTCCAGTGGGAATCTGAGGACTAATATTGCTGAACTGTAAGTGAGTGTTTCATTGCCGGACATTACGTGTTTATGCCAGTGACCCGAAGCCAGCATCAAGCGATGGAAGATTCACTTGCCGCCCTGATGTCCCTCATGCAACAACAGAAGGCAGAACAGGAAAAACGTGATCAAGTACAGGAGAGACGTTATAACGAACAGAAAGAAGAGCAAGAAAGACGTTATGTAGAACAAAAAGAAGAGCAGGAAAAACGTTATAAGGAGCAAAAAGAGGAACAAGAAAGACGTGATCGAGTACAGGAGCGACGTTATCAACAACAAAAGGAAGAGCAGGAAAGGCGTTATGTAGAACAGAAGGAAGAGCATGAAAGACGTTATCTAGAACAGAAAGAAGAGCTGGAAAAACGTGATCAAATACAGGAGCGACGTTATCTAAAACAGAAGGAAGAACAGAAACGGTTTAAAGAAGAATTAGTGAACCATCTCGCAGCTAGGGAGCAACAATTGGAAGAAAGAATAATGCAATCCGTTAACGAAGGACTCGAAACTGTCAACCAGAAGTTTCTCGAGCTAGAAAAGAAATTCCGGGAACAACTTGAGGACGACAACGTGTCTACAGAGAGTTTTAGCACAACCAACGCTAAAATTAAGCCTCCCGATTATGACGGTACTACGGCCTGGGAAATTTATAAAACCCAATTTGAGGCAGCTGCAAAAGCTAATGGCTGGTCCGAGCCCCAAAAAGCTACATCACTAGTGGTAGCACTTCGTGGAAAAGCGGTTGAATTACTCCAATCTCTGTCGGCAGCTGATCAAAGTAATTATGCAGCTTTAGTACACACTCTGCAACTACGATTTGGAAATGAGCACAAAGAAACCGTGTTCCAGGCCCAGCTGAGGACGAGACAGCAAAAGTCAGGTGAATCCTTACAAGAATTTGAGGCGGACATAGACAGACTCATTCACCTGGCATATCCATCGGCCCCTGAATCTTTTCAAATGCAATTTGCCGCCGAAAGGTTCATTGAGGGAGTTCGCGATAGTGACATGAGATACCACTTACGTCTAGTAAGGCCCAAGGATATCAGCGAGGCACTAGTTCGGGCCCTGGAATTCGAGGCGTCACTAGTGTCATCTGGTTCTTCTCCACGTGTACAAATGGCAACTTGCGATGACGAGGAGGATACGTCAAGGACTGAATCCATGGCAAGTTTACATAAAACAATTAAGGATGTGGCAGTCAATATACAAGCCCTGTTGGGAAGAAATCCTCGATCAACAGACAATCGGGGCATAAAATGTTTTAACTGCGGCAGACTGGGTCACATCAAGAGTAACTGCCGTAATAGAGGAAGAAGTCCGTCGCCGTCGTTTAGAAGACCATCGATACAGGGGCAGATGTGACCATTGTAAGGCCAGATAAACTTGTCGGATATACCATACGACCATTGCCCAACCCTATTATGTTAAAATCAGTCACTGGAGAGTCTTGCCCTATAGACGGAGAAGCCGATGTCACCATCATTATTGGAGAAAGACTCGAAGTTCGGCATAAAGTGTTGGTTGCCAGGATCAAAGACGAGTTTATTTTGGGAATGGATCTCATCAGGAAACATGGATTCTCCTATGATCACAAACGGAATACTCTCACATTTGGAGATGAGGAGTTTGCATTAACCAATGGAAATGTGGAAACTAGTGTCCGTCTACTGGTGGTAGAAGATGTGAAAATTCCTCCAAATTCAGAACAAATTATCACAGTGACTTCTGAAAATGTTCCTGGGTGGTCCATAGGACTTATAGAACCTAACCTGGATTTGACGACTGAAATCATGGTAGCCCGAACTTTGACCGACACGACGAAGACTATGCCAGTACGAGTTGCCAATATTGGAGAAAGGACCATCAAGCTCAAAGAAGGAACAGTTCTTGCCAATTATGAGCCTGTGCAATGGGTATGCAATTGTGTCGAAACAGAGACATCCAAAAATAAATCTTCTAACCAAGCTTCCCCAGAACTTATTGATGCTTTCAAGCGACTGTGGAGTCACCTGTCAAAGGAACAACTTCAGTCTGCTATAAAATTTGCTGTGGATGAATCTGATATGTTTAACTTCAAGAGCAACGACAGTCAAACCGATTTAGTTGTCCATAAGGTCAACAAAGGAGATGCCCAGCCAATAAGACAACACCCACGAAGGGTCCCTCTAGCTAAGCAACAGGAAGTTAACAGTTTGCTGAATGAAATGTTAAAGGAGGGCGTCATGGAAGAATCATCTAGTCCCATGGTCGTCGCCTGTGGTTCTAGTTAAGAAGAAAGACGGTTCAACGCGGTTCTGTGTTGACTACAGGAAATAATGATGTGACCAAGAAAGACAGCTACCCATTGCCACGTATAGACGACACGTTGGCCACTTCATCGGGATCAAAGTGGTTTTCCACTCTAGATTTAAAAAGTGGGTACTGGCAAGTAAAGATTGCTCCCGAAGACAAAGAAAAGACTGCGTTTTCTACTGGTTCTGGGCTATACCAGTTCACTGTTATGCCTTTTGGATTGTGCAATGCTTCATCAACTTTCGAGCGACTAATGGAACTTGTCTTGAGGGGGCTGACTTGGAAAACTTGCCTGGTATACTTAGATGACATAATTGTCATGGGACGTAATTTCGACGAGCATTTGAAGAATTTAAGAGAAATCTTCATCAAGTTGCGGAATGCTCACCTGAAATTAAACTACAAGAAATGCAGCCTATTCCAAAAGTAAGTCGAGTACTTGGGGCATACTATCTCAGAACAAGGCATTAAAACTAGCCAAAGTAAAATATCTGCAATTAAAGATTGGCCAGTTCCCCGAGACAAACACGAAGTAAGGAGTTTTTTGGGACTATGTACTTACTACAGGAGATTTGTAGAGGGATTTGCCGACATCGCAAAACCGCTGCACAAATTAACAGAAAAGAAAACGCCGTTCTTGTGGAACCATGATTGCAGTCAGGCGTTTGCAAGGCTTAAAGCTGCCCTTTGTTCTAGTCCGATCTTGGCTTACCCTATAAAGGACGGACTATTTATTTTGGACACGGATGCAAGTAACTGTGGTCTAGGTGCAGTACTCTCTCAAAGACAAAAAGGGCAAGAGAAGGTCATTGAGTACTACAGTAAGACTTTAAGTAAGCCAGAAAGAAACTATTGCGTCAATAGAAAGGAGCTGTTGGCCATCGTTAAAGCAGTCGAATATTACCATCGCTACTTATATGGAAAAAGATTCCTGATTAGAACTGACCATGGAGCCTTGAAATGGTTATTACAGATGAAAAACTCTGAAGGCCAAATAGCCAGATGGATAGAGCGCCTGCAGCAATACGATTTCCAAATTGAACATCGACCAGGGAGGTCTCACGGAAATACCGACTAGACGGCCGTGTAAAGAAAATTGTCGGAATTGTCAAAGAACTGAGCAGCGTGAGGGATTTCCTTCTGTAAGGAGAACGTCGGTGGAGATAAACGATGGCTGGACCGCACAAGCGCTTCGAGACGAACAAATGAATGATCCAGATATTGGACCCATACTCTTGGCAAAGACTGACGACAAGAGACCAGAGTGGCAAGAAATTGCTGGTAAAAGTCCAAACCTGAAGGCGCTATGGGCCCAGTGGCACTCTCTTAGAATAGAGAATGGAACCAGTGGAGGTCATTTTGGGGTCAATAAAACCTTGGCCAAAATTAAAGAGCGGTTCTACTGGGTGAATTATCATGAAGACGTCGAATCTTGGTGCCGCAAGTGCGAAGTTTGTTGTGCCACAAAAGGACCTCGAACAAGATCACGGGGCCGAATGGTGCAGTACACTGTAGGTGCTCCATTCGAAAGGATAGCAATTGATGTCGCGGGACCATTTTCTCAGACTGAGTCAGGCAACAAATACATCTTGGTCGCCATGGACTATTTCACTAAATGGCCTGAAGCGTACGCCCTGCCAAATCAGGAAGCAACTGCTGTGGCAAAGGTGCTAGTAAATGAAATGTTCTGCAGATTTGGAGTCCCTGTCGAACTTCATTCTGATCAGGGCCGAAATTTTGAATCGGCTGTTTTACAGAAGGTCATGGAACTTCTCGGAATTCGCAAGACCAGGACAACTCCTTTGCATCCACAGTCGGATGGGATGGTGGAGAGATTTAATCGGACCATGAACATTACCTGTCTAAAATGGTGGCAGATCATCAGCGAGAGTGGGACCAACATCTACCCCTCATGTTGATGGCATACCGCGGCTCTACGCATGAAGCCACTGGTTATACTCCGGCGAAAGGGAAATGCGGTTCGGAAGGGAAATGAGGCTTCCTGCAGATTTGATGTATTGAACACCAGAAAAAACTCGCTCAACTCTGAGAACTTTGTGGAGGAGCTCAAGGAGAGGCTGGAACTGCGGATATCCAGGGATCGAGCCAAAGCAAGATATGACTTAGTAGCTAACTCCTGCGGCTTCCAGGATGGTGATTTGGTGTGACTATACAATCCACGGCGAAAGGTGGGGAAGTCGCCCAAACTTAGCCAACATTGGGAAAGACCTTATACAATTATAAAGAAGATTAATGACGTGGTGTATAGGATCCAGCGGACCCCCAGGTCAAAGATGAAGGTCGTTCATTTGGATCGATTAGCACGATACCATGGAAATCTATCTGTTCGGGACGAACAGCCTTAGGAGGAGGGCAATGTTACGATTTGCAGCGACGCCGCATGGGAGGCGGGGCAACGCGTGTGTGGTTTGTGGAGCTTCGCGACCTATCCGCGCTGCGTCATGGCTGTGTTTAATCTAGAAGGCAGTTGTTTACAACCTTTTTTTTATGTGAAATTATTCAAGAATTCTTATAAAGAACTTTCTAGGGTTTTCTGTAATTTTAGGATTGCGTATAAAAAGCGCATAGAGCGCGCGGTTAAGAGTAGTCTTATTTTAAGCGAGCTATAAGTAAGCTAAAGTACGAAGCGATAATAGAAGGCTATAAAGTGTTAAGTAGTGAGTTATTTAGTAGTCGTGTGTATTTGTGGAATAAATAAATAGTGTTTTCGTGTTAAATCGTTACAGTGGAATTATTGAACCCCGAGTTCGCAACAATATGAATATGAACAAGAAGAAGAAGATGCTGAGATGGACCAAGATGTCATTAGGGTGGATTAAACTTTATAAAAATTAAATTAATATATATATGAATGATTGATGACTCTCCCTTTTAATAATCACCTAATAATCATAAAGGTAAGTGATTTATATATACCTATATTGAATAAAATAGAGCAAAAATAAGATTTTCTGATCAAAACCCACAAAAAAAAACCAAAAACCCAAAATTACATGTAACAAAATCTGGGTTTTTGCCAACCCTGCTTAATATCGACCGGCACTGGTTCCTGAATGTTAGCTACTCTTCTAATCGTCATTGTATATGGATGTATATGACTAGATTAACCAGTAAAAAACAGCACTTGCACTTACCAAAACCTCTGTTTTGCATGTGAGAATTGAAGTGTAAGTTTCCAAGTAGACTCTATGGCACTTTTTCACTATTTCTAGACCTTTAACGGTAATGTCTTTGCAGTCGCCTAAGCCGAGACCTATTATATAGAAGATCCTATGTGCAAATTCTTAAGAAATCAACGAAAAACAAAGAAAATAAAAAAAAACACACTTTTTTAAGTTATAGGTATTTTGAGTTTTCAGTATATAGGGCGTCCCATTTTAAACGTTCCAGTCGAATATCTCGATCATCAAAATCATAGAGTACAAGAAAATTTTTTAAATAATTATTGTGTAACTCAAATCTCAAATTAATACATTTTTTATTCCTGAATTGGATTCAGTGCTTAATTCTAAATAAAAAAGTAATAGGTACATTTCGGACAAAGTTTATGGATTTTGAGATATTCAAAACTAAATCTTCAGTTTTGTGTTTTTTCTTTTTCGGTTATTCACATAATTTTTATTTTTTTACCGGATGAGTTATTCTTTACCTGCATACGTGTCACTTTATCAGTTGTTGTTGTTGAGTATTTTGACTTATGCTGTCAATAAAGTGTCAGGATTATTTAAATGTGCATTATCCCATGCGTGTTAAAAACAAAAAATGACAAAAATGTCTAGAGATATTGATATTGGCTATCTGGGACGACATCACTCAATTTCCCTTTACATCTAGAAAGGTTATTTTATTTAATATTGCTATTATAAGTCACGAGTATCAAAAATAATGGTATCATATTTTTTGAATGCTAGTATACTAGAAGAAAAAGCACTTATTTTTAAATGTTTTAAATAATTAACAATCCGCAGACAATATGTCAATAAATGAGGGAAAACAACTACGACGATTCGAAAATATCAGCAACAAGAATTTCACACATTCCACGTTTCGCTCAGTATAAAAATTCAGAGTGCTTTAATAAAAAGTCTGGCGAAAAGGTCGCGAGATATGGATGTTGGCTTACTCCTTACCTGAAAACGATAAAGAAAAAAAAGTTTATTGCGAAATGGCAGAACATTAAAATTTTTTCAACACTTTGTTTCACACCCTATATAATAAAGATAATGTCGGTTTTTTTTCAAAAGTGTCCGCTTCTTTAATATAGAGGAAATGAGGTTTCAGACCTGAATTTTTGGGCTGAATTTGTATTCAGAACTGAGAGTAGAATCGAAATTCGCAATTGGGTTCGATTCGAAAAAACAAAGACACCGTTGGCTTCCGGTATAATTGAGAGTGCTATCGTGAAAATATTTTTGATCAGTTGCTTCCACCGACTTTGAAAAACCGAAAATGTACATATCGATCAGCTGTCCTTTCGAAGAGAGATTGCGCAAGTATGTCTTTGTCGTTACAGTATAGCACCCAAAGTCGGAGGAAGACCATCGACATCAAGCAGCAGCATTTCATTGACCAGAGTAAATAATACTTTTTCTACGACTGCCTCGAAAATGAACAAATGCGCACTATTAACTACCGTTGAAAATTGCATATTGCAAACAGCGCGCGTAAAGTGCACTTTGCGCACGCTCCCATACAGAAGCGTATGCAAAGTGGACTTTGCACATGCTTCTGATTGTTTCGCACAGGCTTTGCATATAATTTGTAACATTGTGAAATTTATGCACTTACCTTATTTGGGGTAATTATGGTTTTCGCCCATTAGGTCAGAGTTTTATTGTGTACCTAGTTCAGTAATTTCCAATATCACCTTGGTTATCTGCCCTTTTTGACTGAGAATGTATTGCCTTCTATTAAGTTCTGTTTCATGATGCCTGAGTTTACCTTTCTGGGTTGAGAAGAGTGTGGACAGCCCGGCATTAGCTCCCATTGTTTTATAAGTGGAAGGTGTCGCCTGTTAGCTGGAATTTCAAGCTGAGTTTTCCCGTTTGGGGACCCTTTCATGATGGTACATACCTCTATTTTTATTGTTTTCCTGGGCTTGGAGGATCTGAGGATTGTGGTGAAATTGCCATTGCCAATCGGCCAGGAGTGTGTGTTTCCATCGTTATTGTAGGTTTTCTGTAAATTTGGATTGGGGGTTCGTTTGCTTATGTTTATGTTACGATGTTTGGAAGTGGGGTTAAGTGATAAAATCGTGCAAAATTGCCAAATAGTGTCACTGTCACTTAGCCATCACATCTTCCCACATCTTAACGAGCTAGAGCGAGAGAGACTCATATTCCGAGCGATATCGGCGAAGCTCCCGACAGCGTTCCCTTCGATGGATGGCGCCGTCTGTCATCGTCCAATTCTCCCATACCGTATTCTGACGTCACCAGAGTACTAAAAGGTACTTATTGTCAGTTTTGATTTCGTGGAGATTGATGTTACTTTTCTTGAGGTTGGACTAATTGGCCATTACTAATGGGATACTTCTTCCTGTTTTGCTGTTCCGCATTTCTTTTGTCTCCTTTTTTTTTACTATTTTCAGCTGTTTGTTTTCGGCTACTCTTCGTGACGTCATATTTGTCTGTGGCATTTTGGGCATCATTGCGGAAGGGTTTTGAAGGTCACTCGTGGGTATAAAAGGGCAGGACATTGACTTTTGAGTTTTTTTGATTCTGACTTCTGGTGCGTGAGCCAGAATCCCGTCGTGCTGGCCGTGATTTGCAAGTGTCCTCGTGGTCTACTTTGAGTGACTTTCATCTCAATACTCTCTGGAGGATCAAGACCAGGGCATATTCCAAATGGTAGTTGCTTTTTGAAGTTTTTCCGGATCCTCGTGGAGAGGATTATTGTCGATTTTCGCCGCTCTACCTTTACCTCTTGGAGGGATAAAAAGCAATCCACGCCGCCAACGTCATCACCTTGCCCCGTTTGTCAACCTTGCAGGTATGTGTAGCTCCATTTAATGGAATATTCTGTAGTTTTCTGTGCTAATTCACGTGTTTCTATAGGGGTTTTTTATGGTTGTGACGGGCTTCTGCTACGTCCACGTTTTTTTATTAACGGGCTTCTACGTTTGACGTTCTTCCGCCGTCCACGTGCCTTGTCGGCGCATTTTTGGAACATCCACGCCGTTCCTGGAGGCCTGCTCCCCATCAGAGACCTTCGGATAGCTGCTCTTCAGGACCACCCTGATCCGCGATAAGGGGATAGTTTTGGAGTGAGAGCTTTCCAATTTGTTATGTTGTAAATGGGCGACGATAGTGGCTGAGCGTTGAACCGACTAACGTAATTTTTTTTATCTTATCAATTTGAATTATTAACTTTACTTTTTGCCGTCACCATAACAATTTAAAGTAGTATTTTTTTGATAGTATTGAGGCCCCAAGTAAGCGATTCTTGTTATCTTTTCGATCAATTTTTATGACAATTTACTGAGTAGTAAGTTCTCTCAGATCTTCAATTTGTTTGTGCTTCACACACTTTAATTTCTTTATAAATAATTAACTTTTGCTAGGTATTGGACAGCACTACGTCTGTACAGTTACGAATCTTTTATGTACCGCACCCTTTATGTCTAGTACCGTATTGTGTTGTGTAATTTTGAGGACAGATATTGAGGGCTCGTGATTCCTCACTTTAGTATTTATCGTTATTAAGTAAATTTCAATTTTCAGGTATTTAAAGTTAGATTTGATCAGGTATTCAATAATCACTCTAACATTACAGCGTTAGTCATTAGTTGGTAAGCTACGGAAGCTACCCTGTGTAAGTTTATGGCCATAAACCCTGAGCTCCGTCCCTAATTAGTTGATTATTGAGAGCCGTATTGACTAGTAATAATTCATATTCATTTATACATAAGCGTTCCTTCACCATATATTCGAGAATATTGCAATTACCTTAAATTTTGTGTTTAATTGCTTTATAGCATTTCAAATTTTATTTGAATGGCTCTTTCTTAATTTGTTAACCAATCTATCAATAGAAACAGTGTTATTTGTCCTCAAACAATTTTGCTTTAATTTCATGCGGATTTTGACTGGTGCAGATAATTGAGATTTATAGTTTCTTATTTTCATTTTTTTTATTAAAAGTAAATTTAAATCAGAGTAGTTAGGAAAGTGGTAGTGAAAGAGGGATATATTTCGTGATTGGTATATTCCTGTACGGCATAACATCCTTCTCAGGACCTGGCGTCTTCCGGAAATCACGTGGCGCCTATCGGGATATAAAATAATACAACTAATATCGTATTGAACCTACCCCATCTTCACTGTTGCTGGCGGCCCGCTAGTGCTCCTGCTCGATTACTTACTATTCACCTCCTTTCGCTCTTTCTGAAGTAAGGTATTAAGTAACGATTTTCTTCTAGTAAGTTCCAGAGATTCCAATTAACAAACAAGAACTAATCAGTGCTTAACATTCCCAATAACCCTTGATAGTAAACTAATATTATAAAATAAAAGCGTCACAAATTTATGGCGCCCAACGTGGGGCCCTTAAAACAAACGTTGGCAGACGTTTTAAAACATTGTTCATTGTTCAGAAAAATTACTAACCAATTACTGATTGTTGATTGGATTTTTGGGACTTAGGATTTTTTTTTTTGGGGTCAAGCCTTTTTCATATTTTACTTGGGACTCGAATATTCTATTGATGCAGTTTTGACGTTTGAAGAATTTTTTTTGTGCATTGAGTGCATACTTTGATAGTTGATACTTGTTGCACTCTCTGAAAATTATTTTGGATTTTTTTTTGGTCGAAAATTTTTTTGGGCATTTGTTGCATAGTGTTGTAGCTGACTCAAAGGAGTTGAAGTTTTAATGTTAAGAGTGTAAATTTTGGAGTGATTTAGTGTTTGAACCCTTGTGCGGTTGTGCAACTTAAATCAAGTGTTTCAATTGTGTTTCTGGTGTTGAACTCTTTTCAAATTATCTTGAATTTATTTTGGAGGGTGGACTCTGTAAACTTTAATTTTGTTACTATAAGGAACTAAATATTTTTATTGGTTTTGGAACTTTAACTTTCAAAATAAGTTGATAGTTTCTTTCTTTCTAAACTTTATTATAATACCGTACAGTTGACTTGAACTCTATAGCCATGTCTATTAAGAAGGAAATAAATCGTCTGGATAAGGAGGAACTGACTTATGAACTAACGTTTAGAGGAATCACAGTAGAAGATGCGACTACTGTAGAGAGTATGAAAAAATCCTTAAGGAGACTTTTGAAACTAGAAGATGCTGGAAAACCACTCACCTACCCAGCTTATCCATTTACATTTGCCAACGAACTGGATGTAATTAGAAAGAAGATGGACGAGGCTTCTACCTTGATTGCGGACTTTGCTGATGAAACTGCAAGCAGTGCTTTCATGAAGATATCTACCAAACTGTGGCATGTGTATGGACGTATAGAGCGAAGTAAAGCGACAACAGCGCGAGAGAATAGCGAACGATCAAAAGCCATCATTGATATATTAGAGTTGCATTCTACTTTGGTGAAAAAGGCGAAAAAGTATAAACAACTTAGTGCAACGCATGGAGCTGTAGAATTGGCCGAACTTCTTTCCTCTACCGCGTTAGCTTCTGAAACATCTAGTAGCTCAGAGAGTGAAGATGAGGAGGACGAAGTAGAAGAACTGCCCAGCCCTATTAGACGCAGTGTAGACTATTGTAGCCATAACAAATGGTCAGTGCCCGTGTATAAATGGAACATCGCTTATGACGGAGAACATATGTCATTGAATTCATTTTTGGAAAAAGTCGACGAACTATGTCTGTCTCGCAATGTGCCTAAAGCCCAACTTTGTTCAGCTGCTGCAGATTTATTTAAAGGACCAGCCAAGATATGGTATAACTCGATCAAGACAAAAGTGTCGACATGGGATGAACTTGTTGCTCAGCTGCGTAAACAGTTTTTGCCAAGCGATTATAATGACAAACTGTTTGAGGAAATAAGACAACGTACTCAAGGACCAAAAGAATCCATGGGACTATATATAGCCACAATGAAGAATATGTTTGAAAGACTTACTATGCCAGTGTCAGAGAGATTGCAACTAAAGATTTTATTGAAAAATATTACACCTTTTTACCAGAGTCAGTTAGGATTAATTACTGTAAAGTCGATAGATGACTTAATAGAAATGTGTAGACAATTAGAAGAGCGCAAAGAGGCAATTGAATCTTATGTGCCACCCCCTAAGAACAAAAAGTTTTTAGAACCTGACTTGGCTTATGTGTACTCTGATAAGGGATCTACTAGTGGAGCAAGTTGTAATGAAGTAAACAATAAGATGACATGCTGGAATTGTAAAGCTGTTGGACACCGCGCTTCCCAGTGTGACAAACCAAAAAGTGGGAGATATTGCTTCAAGTGCGGTCGTCCTGATTGTACTGTTAGAACCTGTCCTAAGTGCTCGCCTTCGGGAAACTCCAATGGAAGACCCTAGATGATCGTATAGCGTCCACTCCATCGACGATCCATTCTAATAAAGAATTTAATCCACAAAAAGCTGTCCTGGATTTTATTTTAGCTCATTCCCAACATGATGAGAGACCTTATTTGAAAGTGACTGTTCTAGGCGTCGAATTTAAGGGACTATTGGATAGTGGAGCCACTGATACCATCCTAGGAGGACCTGGTTGGATGCAACTTAGCAAGCTTGGATTGCCCTTAAACTCTACAAATAAAATATCTTGTACGGTTGCTAATGGAGAAAGTTGCGAAGGATTAGGTATACTTACTGTACCATTTTGTTGCGAAGGCATCCTTAAAGTTATAGATGTGCTGGTATTCCCTACTTTTCCCCAGACATTAATTTTAGGAACAAACTTTTGGAAACGAATGGGTATTGTCCCAAACTTAAGAAACGGTTGTTGGGAATTTGCTGATCCAGATAAAACAACACCTACAATCAATTCAATTTTAAAAAATTCTGTAGATCTTACCCCCACACAACAGCAAAGTTTAGATGATTTCGTGCAAAGTTCCTTTGAGAAAATGGGTGATAAGCTTGGATGTACTAATCTAGTGCAACATCACATTGACGTTAATAGCCAACAACCTATTAAGCAACGTTACTATCCGGTCTCCCCTTATATGCAAAAACATATCAATGAAGAGCTCGACAAACTTTTGGCAGATGATGTCATCGAACCAAGTAACAGCCCCTGGTCGTCTCCAATTCTTTTGATAAAGAAATCTGATGGTGTTTCATGGAGATTTGTGGTTGACTATAGGAAGCTGAATGCCATTACGAAAAAAGATGCTTATCCAATTCCATATATATCATCAACTTTGGACAAACTTCGTAATGCTCAATACCTATCATCAATGGACATCAAATCAGCATATTTTCAAGTACCCCTCTCTGAACCCTCAAAACAACTTACAGCATTCACTATTCCTGGAAAAGGATTATTCCAATTTAAAAGACTACCTATGGGATTGTCCAATGCACCTGCTACTTGGCAGAGATTGATTGACCAAGTTCTTTCTGCAGATTTGGATGAATATGTTTTTGTCTATTTAGACGACATTGTTATTGTAACTCCAACATATGAAAAACATATTGAAATTTTAACAGCCGTTTTTAACAGACTAATTGCTGCCGGATTAACAGTCTCTAAAGAAAAGTGTAAGTTTTGTAGACCTGAATTGCGATATCTTGGATATGTAGTAGACAGAAATGGCCTTCATGTAGATTCAGAAAAAGTAAGTGCCATATTGAAGATTCCCACACCGACTAATGTAGGAGAAGTACGGCGTATGATAGGGATTGCGTTATGGTACCGACGTTTTGTGCCTCAATTTTCCACCCTTATTGCACCTTTGGCCAATCTTACTAGGAAGAATCAGAATTTCACATGGACAGAAGACTGTGAAAAGGCATTTCAAAATATTAAAGACCTTTTAGTGAGTGCACCGGTTTTAACATGCCCGGATTTTAGCCGACCTTTTATTGTGCAAACTGATGCTTCTGGTTTCGGAATAGGAGCTGTGCTTAGCCAAGAACATCCTGAAGGAGAAAAAGTAGTGGCATATATCTCTAGATCACTAACTAAAAACGAGAGAAACTTCACAGTGACTGAAAGAGAATGTTTAGCAGTATTGTGGGCTGTAGAAAAATTAAGACCATATTTGGAAGGCATACACTTTACTGTTATTACCGATCATCACAGTTTAGTATGGCTTAATAATTTGAAGAATCCTACAGGACGTTTAGCCAGGTGGGCTTTAAGAATGCAGCAATTTGACTACACTATCATCCATCGAAAAGGGAAAGATCACATAGTACCAGATACCTTGTCTCGGACAGTGCCTATCATTGATGAAGTGAACCTAGACAAAGACTATCACAATATACAAGATGCTTGGTTTCTGCAGTTGGTTGCGAAGACTCAGAACAGCCCTCGTAAGTTTGCAACCTTTAGAATTGATGGGAACAAGCTGTATAAAAGAGTCAATCCAAAATATCCAGAATTGGCACACGCTGATGAGTATTGGCGAGAAGTAGTACCAAAAGAGAATCGATTTGGACTTATTAAAGTTGCGCATGAACAATTATGCCATGTGGGTGTTTTCAAGACTTTGCAACATCTACAAAGAAAGTACTATTGGCCAAAGATGACAGCTGACGTTGCCCACTATGTGAAACGGTGCAGAACTTGTATTGCCATCAAACCTGAGCAAAAGAAACCTATAGGCCTCATGTTAAGTTCACAAAGAGCTATAAGTAGACCATTCGAATTACTTTGTGCAGATTTAGTGGGACCCCTTCCTCGCTCTACTTCCGGATACACTCATATTCTCGTGGTAGCGGATTGCTTCAGTAAATTTTCCTTGCTTTTTCCGTTAAGAGCAGCTACTGCTTCAGCTGTTTGTAGATGTATGGAAGATCACGTTCTTTATATTTTTGGTAGCCCTAGAGCTATTATTGTAGATAATGGAGTTCAGTTTAAGTCAACTGAGTTTCGAAATTTAATGGATAAATTTAACGTTCAGATTAAGTATACTGCTTATTATCACCCTCAGGCAAATCCTTGTGAAAGAATTAATAGAGTTGTGAAGACCATGCTTATGGCATATGTTACAGAGAACCATCGTCATTGGGATAAATATCTGGGTATAGTAGGACATGCTGTTCGCTCTTCTGTTCACGAAGTGACTGGACATACCCCAAATTTTATTGTATTTGGAAGAGAAATTGATGCAAAGAACATCGCAAAAGAAGATTCAGATGAGCCAATTAGAATTACTCGTGAGCAACGGAATGAAAAGCGTGTTATCGGTTTTAGAAAGCTGTATGAGGATATTCGACAGAAATTGGGTAAAGCCTATCAAGCAAATAAGAAGAATTATGACTTGCGTCGACGTGATGAGACGTTCATACCTAATCAACAAGTATGGAGGCGAAACCATGTTCTGTCGGATGCATCTAAGTACTTTAATGCCAAATTAGCCCCCAGATTTGTTGGACCTTTTGTTATAGCGAAAAAACTTTCACCTTGGACTTTTGAATTAAAGGATAGTCAAGATAGATTTGCAGGAATATGGCATGCAAAAGATTTAAAGTCACATCCTCCTGATGATAATTAGTAGTTTTTTTGGTTTCACCTAAATTTCATTTATGTTGATTGTTGCACTAAATATTGGATTAATGTTTTTGGATTTTGCTTTCGACATTTAAGTTTGGCTTCCTGGATTTTTTTTTTGTTTAAGGCTTAAGAATTTTGGGTAAAATTCTTTAAACTTGGGGGGGATTTGTAACATTGTGAAATTTATGCACTTACCTTATTTGGGGTAATTATGGTTTTCGCCCATTAGGTCAGAGTTTTATTGTGTACCTAGTTCAGTAATTTCCAATATCACCTTGGTTATCTGCCCTTTTTGACTGAGAATGTATTGCCTTCTATTAAGTTCTGTTTCATGATGCCTGAGTTTACCTTTCTGGGTTGAGAAGAGTGTGGACAGCCCGGCATTAGCTCCCATTGTTTTATAAGTGGAAGGTGTCGCCTGTTAGCTGGAATTTCAAGCTGAGTTTTCCCGTTTGGGGACCCTTTCATGATGGTACATACCTCTATTTTTATTGTTTTCCTGGGCTTGGAGGATCTGAGGATTGTGGTGAAATTGCCATTGCCAATCGGCCAGGAGTGTGTGTTTCCATCGTTATTGTAGGTTTTCTGTAAATTTGGATTGGGGGTTCGTTTGCTTATGTTTATGTTACGATGTTTGGAAGTGGGGTTAAGTGATAAAATCGTGCAAAATTGCCAAATAGTGTCACTGTCACTTAGCCATCACATCTTCCCACATCTTAACGAGCTAGAGCGAGAGAGACTCATATTCCGAGCGATATCGGCGAAGCTCCCGACAGCGTTCCCTTCGATGGATGGCGCCGTCTGTCATCGTCCAATTCTCCCATACCGTATTCTGACGTCACCAGAGTACTAAAAGGTACTTATTGTCAGTTTTGATTTCGTGGAGATTGATGTTACTTTTCTTGAGGTTGGACTAATTGGCCATTACTAATGGGATACTTCTTCCTGTTTTGCTGTTCCGCATTTCTTTTGTCTCCTTTTTTTTTACTATTTTCAGCTGTTTGTTTTCGGCTACTCTTCGTGACGTCATATTTGTCTGTGGCATTTTGGGCATCATTGCGGAAGGGTTTTGAAGGTCACTCGTGGGTATAAAAGGGCAGGACATTGACTTTTGAGTTTTTTTGATTCTGACTTCTGGTGCGTGAGCCAGAATCCCGTCGTGCTGGCCGTGATTTGCAAGTGTCCTCGTGGTCTACTTTGAGTGATTTTCATCTCAATACTCTCTGGAGGATCAAGACCAGGGCATATTCCAAATGGTAGTTGCTTTTTGAAGTTTTTCCGGATCCTCGTGGAGAGGATTATTGTCGATTTTCGCCGCTCTACCTTTACCTCTTGGAGGGATAAAAAGCAATCCACGCCGCCAACGTCATCACCTTGCCCCGTTTGTCAACCTTGCAGGTATGTGTAGCTCCATTTAATGGAATATTCTGTAGTTTTCTGTGCTAATTCACGTGTTTCTATAGGGGTTTTTTATGGTTGTGACGGGCTTCTGCTACGTCCACGTTTTTTTATTAACGGGCTTCTACGTTTGACGTTCTTCCGCCGTCCACGTGCCTTGTCGGCGCATTTTTGGAACATCCACGCCGTTCCTGGAGGCCTGCTCCCCATCAGAGACCTTCGGATAGCTGCTCTTCAGGACCACCCTGATCCGCGATAAGGGGATAGTTTTGGAGTGAGAGCTTTCCAATTTGTTATGTTGTAAATGGGCGACGATAGTGGCTGAGCGTTGAACCGACTAACGTAATTTTTTTTATCTTATCAATTTGAATTATTAACTTTACTTTTTGCCGTCACCATAACAATTTAAAGTAGTATTTTTTTGATAGTATTGAGGCCCCAAGTAAGCGATTCTTGTTATCTTTTCGATCAATTTTTATGACAATTTACTGAGTAGTAAGTTCTCTCAGATCTTCAATTTGTTTGTGCTTCACACACTTTAATTTCTTTATAAATAATTAACTTTTGCTAGGTATTGGACAGCACTACGTCTGTACAGTTACGAATCTTTTATGTACCGCACCCTTTATGTCTAGTACCGTATTGTGTTGTGTAATTTTGAGGACAGATATTGAGGGCTCGTGATTCCTCACTTTAGTATTTATCGTTATTAAGTAAATTTCAATTTTCAGGTATTTAAAGTTAGATTTGATCAGGTATTCAATAATCACTCTAACATTACAGCGTTAGTCATTAGTTGGTAAGCTACGGAAGCTACCCTGTGTAAGTTTATGGCCATAAACCCTGAGCTCCGTCCCTAATTAGTTGATTATTGAGAGCCGTATTGACTAGTAATAATTCATATTCATTTATACATAAGCGTTCCTTCACCATATATTCGAGAATATTGCAATTACCTTAAATTTTGTGTTTAATTGCTTTATAGCATTTCAAATTTTATTTGAATGGCTCTTTCTTAATTTGTTAACCAATCTATCAATAGAAACAGTGTTATTTGTCCTCAAACAATTTTGCTTTAATTTCATGCGGATTTTGACTGGTGCAGATAATTGAGATTTATAGTTTCTTATTTTCATTTTTTTTATTAAAAGTAAATTTAAATCAGAGTAGTTAGGAAAGTGGTAGTGAAAGAGGGATATATTTCGTGATTGGTATATTCCTGTACGGCATAACATCCTTCTCAGGACCTGGCGTCTTCCGGAAATCACGTGGCGCCTATCGGGATATAAAATAATACAACTAATATCGTATTGAACCTACCCCATCTTCACTGTTGCTGGCGGCCCGCTAGTGCTCCTGCTCGATTACTTACTATTCACCTCCTTTCGCTCTTTCTGAAGTAAGGTATTAAGTAACGATTTTCTTCTAGTAAGTTCCAGAGATTCCAATTAACAAACAAGAACTAATCAGTGCTTAACATTCCCAATAACCCTTGATAGTAAACTAATATTATAAAATAAAAGCGTCACAAATTTATAATATGAATGATGATTTATAAAGAAAAATCGCAGTCGTAGAAAAAGTATTGTGTGCAACACGTACGAAAATCACTCTTCCAACTCTTGTGACGTTGTATCACTCGCCTACGACTTGTGTCCAAACCGTCACACTCCTATGAAAAGTGCAATTTTCGACACTAGTTGCACAATATACTATTACGGTACGATGGAACAAACCATTTGGTTACTTACACAGAAGGTAAAAAAAGAAGACGGTGTGCTGTAGCGGGCTGTACCTCCATAGTATGTACTATGTGTTCTAAATGCAAGGTCAGAATGTGAGAGTGTAACTCAATATTTCACAAAAATACAATATAAGAATCTTGTTATTTGTAGAAGCAAAAATATTTTTTTCTTTCATGTTCATAGCTTGTTATCTACTCATTTAATCAGCTATTTTTAGAAAATATATCAGTATCTGCAAGTTTTAAAAATGAAGCCTAAAACTTATTTGGGCTTTTTGTCTAATGTAAGCAATTTCTATTGGCTCTGTGGCAGGATGTCGTGGAAACGGCGTGGTTAAGACTATCCAAGTATTAATTTTTAGGGGTTTTTCTCCATAATGCTGCTTTGATACGTAAAATTTATTCACTTGAAGTTATAGAAAAATTTAGATTATATGTTATAAAAAATTTAGCATGTAGCGGTAATGCATATAGGCATTACCGCTACATGCTAAATTTTATTTCAAAAATTGTGTTATATTCTTATCACCTATGCAAAAGTACTTGGAACGACATTAAAATTGGGATTTCATAATATTTTAAAAATTCGTACAATCTAGGCTAAACTCCGAGCATTCTTCATAACAAACCGAACCACAACAATATATCATATTATTCCGTATTGTTCGTTTTTTTCATGTCGTTCTCGATCTCGAGTTGCGCGTTAACGAGGCCAAATTTTATGTCGGACCGAAGGAACGAATTAGGAACGAGCATGTGAACCCGGTCCAACTCGTTCCACCTCAGGACAGACATTCACACAGACAAGACAGTAATGCACAATAGATCTGACATCGTCTTTCAAGACAAGGTATCAAAGTCAACATAACTAATTGATATAGCCATTCCATCAGACCAGAATACTCTGAAGAAATACTCAGAAAAGAAAACTAAATATCAGGAGCTCCCGATTGAAATTGAGAGGCTATGGAAACAAAGAACTTTTCAGATCATGCCTATTGTTATTTCTCTGACCGGTGTTACCCCATCCACATTTGCTAAACATCTGGACGAGCTGCATCTGTGCAGGGATATCCAATCAGTGGCACAGAAAGCAGTTATACTGCACACATGCAACATCATGAGATCGTTTCTTAATGAAACATAACTTCTGATGGACTTGGCTGAGTCCCGTCTATCAGAAAAAATCTGCCAGCTAAACATCTAGCTGTGAATTCCTAACCAGGAACGACGCATAATAATAATTATTTATTCATGCCAAAAAAGAAAAAATGAATTGTTGGCAATTCAGCTGGGGTGTTTTCAGCCATTTTAAACAATTATATATTAGCCATTCACTTACTTTTGACATATAGTCCTGTGACATATAACCTTTGAAACCTTCAATTTTTTTATACCCATCTCCTTTTAGCACATGTTAAGAAGATAGGATAAAAATGTCAAAGTCAATTTTCCAACGCCTGACTTTCAGTTCATCGATCACGTCTCACTCGACAACAATAAGAAGTGAATGGCTTATACATAAAATAAATCATGTCAATTGACTAAAATTAAAGTTAAGGTCAAAACAATTCAGGGTGAATGATCTTAAGACAGGAGGTAAGACATTAAAAATTTTTATGGCCCAGTAGTTTTGGCCATCCTGACACTTTCTCAGTTGTTTCACATATATCAGGCATTTGAGGATACAAATGCAAGTTATCAATTTACTTAGTGCAGTTTGCACCCCTTTCCCATAAAGTTAAGCCTAAGTTGGACCCTTAAAGTATTCTCTCTTTAAAATCTGTCACTTAATTTTTTTTTTTGACAACAATGTATTTCGTCGCAAACTTTAAGGTCCACCTGAGGGTCCACCTTAGGCTTAACTTAATGAATTAATAACCCACTATTGTACATACAATTAGTGCTTAATTGTTTATTTTTGAATAGGAACAGAACATTGAGAGCAAATCATAAAACTTTATAATTTTTAATGCATACCACTTTACATATACCTAGGGTAAGTGCGAATAGCTTTAAGCTATACTTTGCCCTTTATTGTAAACTGTTTGTATAGTACTATCTAAAGTGTTTTCCGGGCTATAAATGGATCCATGAGACCCGTAGAGATCTTGCATCTAATGACAAAAAACTTCTTTTTGTTAGATCGTCTAACACATGAACGAAGGATTGCACCCCAAGCCGCCGCAACGAACCGACAAAAGAAGAAATTTGACGAACTAGGTGCCAACAACAATTCGTCGAATACAACAAAGTCTACATCTGAGGAGAGTCAGCGCAAGATTGTAATCAATCTGACCGACAAACAACTGTCAACAGATGAGTTGAGCGTTCTGAACAAAGGAGGTAATTTTGCCAACACCATCCAGGATACCTATGGAAGACATCATAGCAAACGTGGAGAGCGGAATTCGTCAGCTGCCAATTCAGACGGCTGAACAGATAAGGATGGAGACATCACGAATTCTACTACGCGCAAAACCACCAAAAAAGCAATCTCACCTCTGCAGAAAGGAAAGCTTTGAAAGCCTTAAACGAAGACAAGGACATACTTATTCTACCTAATACGATAAAGGAAACGCAACAGTAATAATCTCAACTTCGGATTAGGAAGGAAAAATCAGGACATTGTTAGATCCCACCACCTACAACAAGCTAACTCGTGATCCAACCGCCCGGATTCTGAAGGCTACCAACAATTTAATCAGGGACGTGGCATCGGATGAAATAACTAAGCTCAAAAAATCGGAAGCCTTGCCACCGAGGCTGTACGGTTTGCCGAAGATCTACAAACCCGATGTGCCACTGATACCCATCGTGAGCACCATAGGAAGCCCGACCTACGAATTTGCCAAACACCTGACAAAACTGTTGCAGCCAAAAATAGGAAATACTGACAGCTTTATAAAGGACTCCACTCATATCGTCGAAAAACTGCATTCTTTGACTCTTTCTCCAGGGGATATTCTCGTTAGCTTCGACGTTGTTTAGCTCTTCACGATGGTACCCATTAAGGAAGCCATGGAACATATTAATCAAGAATTTCCACAGGATATTGCTAAGCTGTTCCAACATTGCCTAACCACTACATATTTTCAATGGAAGGAGGAATTCTACGAACAAACTGATGGTGTAGCTATGGGTAGCCCTCTTAGTCCAATAATAGCCAACTATTTTATGGAAATTTTCGAGGCCAGGGCGTTGGCTACAGCAAGGAAAAGGCCAAGGTACTGGTTTCGATATGTGGACGACAGCTTTGTTATTTGGAGCCATGGAAAGGGCGAACTTCAAAACTTCCTCTTACACCTAAATTCTATTAACCCAAAAATCCAATTCACTATGGAGATCGAAAAGGAAGGACGCCTACCGTTTTTGGATGTTTTGGTGGCAAGGAGGTCGAATGGAAAGCTTGCACATACCGTGTATAGAAAACCAACACACACTGACCGATACCTCAACAACGGATCAAACCATCATCCAATGTAAAAAAGGGGAGTCATAAAAAGTCTGTCTGGGAGAGCCAAGGGAATTTGTGAGCCAGCTGAATTGGAACGAGAAATGAAGCATCTGGAGAGAGCCTTTGGTTGGAATGGAGGAGTTCGATAGAGCCGTGCGCCCAAGGAATGTAGAGCGACAGGAAACAACAACGGGAGATGATGTAGAAAACCGCGGTTGGGCTACTCTACCATACATCCACAAAGTCACGGACAGGGTCGGCAGGCTACTGGAAAAGCACAAGGTTAAGACTGTCTTTAAACCCACTCGTACAATTCAACAGAGCTTGCGATCGGCTAAAGACCGCAGAGATCCCCTATCAGCACCCGGTGTGTATAGAGTTCCATGCAGCTGTGGCTCTGTATACATTGGCACCACAAAACGCAGTGTCAACACGAGGATCACAGAACACAAAAGGAGTTGCAGGCTGGGACAAACGCAAAAGTCACCAGTAGCAGAGCACGCTCTCTCTGAAGGTCACAACATCCTTTTTAATGAGGTGGATATCCTACATCAATCACAGCGCTACTATCCGAGACTAACGAGGGAAGCCATTGAGATCTTTAAACACGAAAACAATTTCAACAGGAAGGAGGAAATTACGTTTCTAAATGCAGACTGGAAGCGAGTTCTGCGACAGACGTCGAGCGCGTCGAATCCTCGCGCCACCACCCCCACCCCGGCCCCACCACTGCGACGCGACGGCGGCGGTACGAATACCGCGGAGCGTGCTTCAGTCGAATCAGTCATCGTCGGAAAGTAAGGGAGATCACTTCGCCCACTCTTCGCCTTTGGTAATGTCTGCCGCAGTAGTAGACGAAACGTCAGGAAGCCATTCCATTGGACCACGGCTTTATAGCCCGGAAAACACTTTAGATAGTATTATGACCGGCCGTGAAAGCCTTCACAGACTGTTTGTATAGTGACTCTTTTCTTGTTTTTGTTCATATAACGTGTCCATAATATTTCCCGAAATCACATTCCGAATGTTACATTCTTTTCATGTTAAGAAAAGTCAGATTCTTGCGTTATAAGAATATCACGTGATAAAAACATTACCTAAAAGAAGTTCCTACAAATAACATTCATGGAATGTTCTTTGGAAGAACTTCCATGTAACGTAATGTATTCCAAATTTTTGTCCTACACATACAGATCTTCATCACTTTGTTGTTACCTTTGTTTTTGTGTCAGGTGTCTTCTTATATAATTATTAATAATTTCACATGAGGCCCCATTCAGTTAAAATATTTTTTTTCAATCAATTTTTTTCATTAATTGGCATTAATGGCAAAAGTGTCAACAATGTCAAAATTTTTTAATGGAGTATAGGCATGTCGGCTTTAGCCGATTGTGATCTACGGTTTATTCATTAGAAAACGTCACCGAGTTGGCTTTGACTTGAAATATCAAAGGAGAATGAAGGAACAAAACTATTTTTGATTCCCTTTTCAATGAACAAACACAGAACTAAAGAGCCCCCTCATACAGTTTCCCTAATAGTACATTTCCTAACAAGTGCGCAAAGTTAGTCTTGTCAGCAGTTTAGTGCGAACAAGACACTTTGCAGAAAAGTAAGAAACTATATTTTTTCTACGTTTGTTAAACTTAAGTATATTTTTTGACTTGCAGACTTGTCTTTGAAAACAGCAAGTCAAATGAGGAGTATAACTTTAGCTTTAAGCGTTTGACATTTTCAAAATTTAATTGCAACAAGACCACCTAAAATGCTGCCATTACAAAAAATGTTGTTGCCAGAACGTACCAAAAATAATACCTGTAAGCGAAAATAATAAATCCATGTAGTAGAGCTGATACAGGTTTTTCAAGTCAAATGCTTGGCAGAAGTAATTCTTAGGACATAAGACAACAACTTTTCTTATACTAGAGCTGGGACATCGAGTTTTGCTCACCCTGTGCAATATAACATATACTAAGAGAAGGTTTGTTAACATTGAACCACTAAAAGGTCTTACGTAAATGGTTCTTACGGGTTTCGTGCATATGACGTCATTATACCAGAATTTTGGGAAATATAACCTCACTTTAATAATTAATTATATAACGTTTGCAATAAAATTGGTTTTTTTGCATTAATTTTAAATCCTACTTAGGCCTTTTTGGGGGATCCAAACTTTAAATTTAGTTATGTTGATGCAGAAGCACACAAATACAATATATTTTTTTGTTTTCAACCAATGTAGTCACGTGCCGCACGAAACCCATTCCTGGAACTATAAAATCTTTCTATTAAAAGTATGGTTGCAGTTATCTACTCACTGCATATGAGCTCTTTTACAAAACGTTAATATTTCTTTAGTGTAGAAATCTACAAAAAGAGAGGGACATACTCATGCTATGAAACAAGGTGCACATAAAATGCATGCATACCGCCATCAAAATTTGACCAGGAACAGTGTTTATCTGCACTTTGGATATGGTAGGTACAACGCTCTGCCTCAGAACACTCGGCTTCTTTCCAAGGGGCAGTTCGGCAGAGAAATAAAAAACCGTTCTTCTTGAATGTGCTAGCTACTGAGTGATTTTGAGAAAATTTATAAGCTGATATATGTTTTTTTTTTATATAATGCGAGCAAACATCGAGGAAATTAATTTGATTTACTCAAAGTCAAACTGATGACAGATATTAAAGTAAAACTACATTAAACCATCCTAACAATTTGTAGGAAAGTTGTTATTGGTATTTACCTTCACCTGCTTTTAATTTACTGGTTAAAATCTTGTCAATCACATTTTTGGAAAACTAGTTTATGGATCATTAGTATGTCGCGTTTTTGACAGAATCATTCCTTTAGGCTCGGTTTCTCATTCGACTGGCAAACTTGGTGATATTGTTAACCTCTTGGCAAGAAAAATGATCTGTTTTTGAATCGACTGTTAAATTTATTATGCGGATAAATGTCATTTAACAGTGAGATAAGTTACCAGGCAAATATTTCCGCTGGTAGGAAATAACAGTGATACTCTAACCTTACAAATCATTCATTTTTGTTTATGTTGTCATGTTGTTGTTTAACTTTATTATTATTTGCTCCTAATTTGAAAAAGATTAGATAAATTGAATCAAGGAAAAACGTGGTGCGTAAATAGAGTAAAATGGAAGAATTGTTTCCTGTAAACATATTAGACTCTGATTCTGACGATGACATAGAGGAGTACAATCATTTGATAATTAGACGACCGTACAGGATACAAGAGCGAAAAAATCATTTCAATTTTTGGGAGGATCTCGAATTTAGAAAGAGGTTCCGATTATCCAAAGAAACTGTGCATGTCCTGCTAGAACAAATCAGACACAATTTGCAGCACCCTACTGAAAGGTAATTACTATTGTACATAGGTACAGGGTGTCCCTTAATTAGGTGGCCAAACTAGGAAATCCTTAGGCGAAAATAGGGCAAAAAGTTCAAACGAACATAGGCCCATAAATGCTTTGTCTCCATCAAGATACATGGGGTATATATATTTTTTTCTTTATAGTTTACGAGTTTTTGAGATACATAGATCAAATTTAGAATATGAGTAACCATTTGTAATGTACTTTATTTGATATATGAACCAATAGCAAAAATCTACCGAGTCTTATTTTTTCTGGGGTTGTGTCTCCTTTTAGCCTCCCAAACTTTTATGTAGCACTCCATACTGTTCATTTCTTCTTAAAAATCTGAATTCTCTGTTCAAGTTAGAAACTTTTGAATAGGAATAGTTATGGGAAAATTAAGTGAATTTAATTAATTAAGTAATTAGATTTTGAAGAAGAAATAATCCGTGGTGTGCTACAAAAAGTTTCAGAGGGTAAAAGTGGACACAACTCCAAAAAATATATATATAAGACCCTGTAGAATTTTGCTATCGGTTGATATATCCGAAAATGTAGATAATAAATAGTTACCCATATTCCAAACTTGAGTTAAACATCTCAAAAAACTCTAAGAGCTATAAAGAAAAATTTTGCCTAAGGATTTCCCAGTTTAAGTTTGGCCACCTAATTTCGTAATGTCCGGTACGTACGATTGTCATATAAAAAATATCCCTAAAGTACCCCCTAACGAAGATACAGGGCCTCAAAAGAGTACCCAGCAATTTAACTTTTTGTCTTTAACTTTTGAATCGTCCTGTATAAGTTAATGCATTTTAATATTTTATGTAGAACATAAACGCTCAGTAAACCATACTACTGCAGATGATGTTTTACATCCTCAGGGTAGTCAGAAGCAGAATTTCTACCACACTCACTGGGCAAAGTTTTGACATGTGTCATTGCGCAGAACTCTAAACTGAATTTTTAAATACCTTTGGACCTTCCTCTCTAAAAAAGTACTCTTAATTTTTTTTAATAAGTTGTTCTATAATTAATTAGGTTTTACCTCCATATAGCTTAGCTGCATGTTAGCACATTTGCTATTGGAGGAATGCTCCCAATCTATTATACAAGAACTCAATTTTCTGGAAAATGGCTAATTTATCGAGACAAATGGAGAGTACCTACCTTTTCTAGGCAGGAATGTCAAAGGTATTTAAATATTGGGTTTTTAGCTCTGTAAAGTGACACACACCTGACAAAATTTTGGCCCAACGAGTGTGGCGGTCTATTCCTGATTACCTTGAAGGCGTACAACATCCACTGTAGTATGGTTTTGTGAGGCATTATAATCTACCTAAAATATCAAAATTTTAATAATTTATACAGGACGATTCAATAGTTAGACCAAAAAACCAAGTCACTGGGTACCCTTTTAGGACCCTGATTCTCCGTTAAGGAGCATTTTAGGTATATTTTTATATGCAGAGATTTTGCAGGAGTACATAAAAGCACTGTATGACACGTAGTAAGAAAGGTAACAAGAGCAATTTGCTTACTAAAAGACGAATTCATTAATCTTCCTGATGAAAATGAACGACAGATGATTCAACAAGGTTTTTACAATATAGCTGCATTTCCTAGAGTTGTGCTAGCTATAGATGGAACTCATGTAAGAATAGTAAGTCCAGGAGGGAATTTAGCTGAACAGTTCCGTAACCGAAAAGGCTACTTTTCCATAAATACAATGGCTGCCTGTGACCATCAACTTAAAATTAGAAACATCGTTGCTAGATGGCCTGGCGCAGCAAATGACATAAATGTATTTATGCATTCTGCCTTAAAAGCCCATTTTGAATATGGTATGAACAACTGTATTATTCTTGGTGATGCAGGATATCCCGTAACCAAATATCTTCTAACCCCTCTTGCAAATCCGAGAACACCTAGAGAAATTAGATATCAAGAATCTCACATAAGAACACGCAATGTGATTGAAAGGTGTTTTGGAATATGGAAAAGACGGTTTCCTTGTCTGGCATTGGGACTAAGACTTAAAATAGAAACCATCCAAGACATTATAATTGCTACAGCTATTTTGCATAACCTTGCAATAATCGAAAATGAACCAAATGATCTCGCAGTTGATCCAGATGTTCAAGAATTAATAAATGAGGTAATTCCCCAAGATGATATCATTCAGGGTGGCGCAGCTTATAGAACTGAAATGATTACCGAGTACTTTGCTCTACTCTAGTGCCTACTTTAATGCGATTATGATAACATTTTTAAAAGAGTATAATAAACAAACAAAAATTAATTTCATTAGTTTTATTCACATTTTTAGGTAATTATACGTATTATAATGATTAATAATAAAATAATTAAATAAAACTAGTCGCCTGGGTAAGTTTTTTTAAAGTTTGTTGTTTAATTTTTAGTTCTTCTCTTTTGATTTCGACGTCCAATTTGGCACTTTCATATTCTTCTTCTAATTTCTTTATCTTCAATAAATCTTCCCTTTTTTGCTTTCAATAAGATCTTTTGTATATTGAATTTGGAGATCTATCAGTTCCTTTTTTGTAGTTGATTTGCTTTTCTCTGAACTGCAAAATCTATTATATCAGCGTGTCGCTCACTGAGTTTTAAAGTGGCACATTGCCATTTTTGGGGTTCTCCACAAATGATCTTTGTACTCTTTTAGCTTAAGATATAAAGCAAAGTTTTCAGATTTTGGTTATTATGATTCTATAAAATCATCTTTTATTTTAGTTGTGCCATATTCGAATTCTGGGAGCAATGTGTACATATAAAATAAAAGTGTTTAAAATGTAATTTGTATGAAAATTAATGCATGGCAATATTTTTAAAATATTTAAATATAGCGCGAGTTTCAACACCATGGATAGAACAGGTGCCAAGTGGGGTACCTCAAAACATGTCAATTTTATTGTGGGTTCTGAAATACGTCATCGACATTGTTCGCTTTTCTGATATAAGCAAAATAAAGATGGACAGAAAATGCGAAACGGTAAACAGTAAGTTACTTATTACCACTTTGAAAATGTTTCCTGAATATCTAGTAATTTGTTTTTGCTCAATTTAGTTGGTTTTGACTTCCCATGATAAAAAAGGTGGACTGTTAATTTTCAGTAAGGTTAAAAAATCCATACATTCGTAAGTGTAACCCATCCGAGGACTCTAGCTAAATATCTCTAGCTACCCTGTTCTCTAGCTAAATATCTATTTTAATGAAGCCTCAAGCCTCTTCAAGTCTCTGGTAAGTAAGGATTTGAATAAAAAAAAACTTTTTCCAAGTTTCTAGATGCACCTGTTCTGTGTTGATGTCCACATTGTAAATATTGCTTCTTGCATATTTAACTAAAGTTTTTATGAAAGAGGTAAAAAATATCAACCTTTCATTATATTTATTGTTGAATACATGTTGAAAATCAATAATACTTTTTAAACCTACCATTCAATTCTTTTGCCAGGGGACGTTTTAGCCTAGCAGGATTCCACTTTGTTGAACTTGGAGTTGACGTGGTTATGTTCAGTGTAGTATTTTTGAGGATAATGTTTTCTTCAGATCCCTTATTTATATCTGAAGATATAAACAACAATATTTGATACACATACACTTATACTGGGTTTTCCATATGTTCCGGAAAGGTCTACTACTAAAATTTTGGAACATCAAGTAGGTTAAAAAAATCTGTCGATAGCAATTTCCCACTTGTAAGAAATATTTCTTCTCAGCAATGACATCTACATACACTTTTTTTAATGGGTCGATCATAATTTAAAATAATTTTTAGGCTCTTGGAAACTTCCTCTATTCAGTGATTAGGATTAAGGAAATTCCTATCAAGCGAGTTTGTGACTATTCACTATTCCACTTTAAACTTTGGGTAAAAGATAATTACCTTAATTAGAATTATTTGAAATGTTAACCTATTTCGATTATTTTAAAGGATCTAACATAAAAACTTCATGTCATCCTTGTGTCATCCCTTATTCACCTTTATGAACAGGTATGTTATTCAATGATAACTTACTGTTTTTACCCTAAGTTTTAGAGTGGCATAGTTGCAAATTGGCTTGCTAAAAACTTTGTTAAATCTTAAATCTGAAAAAGAAAGTTTAATGCAAAAATTAATTAAAATTGTAACCGCACCATTTTAAAAAAAAGTTTGTGGATGTCACTGCTTTGAAGACCTAGGTCTTAGAAGGACGAAATGACAGGTCTTTCAAGTATGTAGTAGTTGTAGGTATTCTTCTTACATTTGACCATGTGGCAAAAGTTCTGTCTAAAATATAAACAAACACTTCAAACTGATATCTTTCAGTATATAGATAGTGTAATACCTCAATGATTATTATGTTTTCAGAAGTAGGGGAATTTTCTGCATCACCAGTTGATCCAGTTGTTTGGTCACTTCCTAGTTCATTAACCATCATTCTGGTTTTGCCAACATCTAAAATTGAGTGAAAAGTTAATAAACGACCATATTGATACTAAAGGTATCAATTGATACCTATTGATACCTTCAGTATCCCTTAGGTACCATATTGATACATTTAGTATCAATATGGTCGTTGATCTTGGAAAAAACAAGAGTAATGTTAAAATAGACCAACGGGTAGACCACTTCTGGCAATATGTGCACAAAAAGTAGTTAATATAATGTGCATTCCATTGCATTACATTAAAAACCTGCAAATATTTTGTTTACATTACCATACTTTACATCAAATCAATCAAAATTTGGCAATACTTTGTTGGAATATCTTCAGATTTTGAGAGTGGTCTGTCTCCCCCTTGGATAAATGATTTGTCCTTACTTTTTTTATAATAAATATACTGAAATATACATACTGTTATCCCCAAACCTATTAGGCAAACCCTCTATACTTAAAATAATTAAGCTATAATCTTTTTCCTTGGCTGATGTAAGCGTTTTCTGTTGGTATGTGCCCCCGCCTGTCTTATAGAGCTCCATCTTATTCCCAGCAATTTTTTTCCTCAGTTCTTTTTTGAATTGTTTGTACTTGCTTTTTAGACTGTGCAAAGGCCTTGGACAGCTGGTTATTTGGTTATTGAACTCATTAGTGAGTTTTTGCCAATAAAGGTTCTTCTCCTTCCAAGATACTGCATCCGCCTTTTTTTAATCTAGTATGTCGGCGTATTTTACAACTAAATCGCATAATATATCTATTTCTGATGTCGTAAAATTTGCCGACCTTTTCTTCTTTTCTGACACTGACATTAATGAATTGGTTCTTTAATCTTTAACACAAAAATGCGGAAAAGCAATTGACAGAACAGACGTGTACAGAATAAACCACAAAACAGGGCTCTCAAACGTTGCCAAATTGTGTTTCACTCTGACCACAAGATGACAATAGCTAAACTACTAGGAGGATTTATTCTGTTTGAACAACGCCCACACCAAATAACAGCTAGATAAAATTTAATATCTTGATTGTTGCCATTTGCTGTACCAGCGGTTTGAAAAACCAGGCCTTAGGGTTTTTATAACATAACCATTAACATTGACACAGTTCAAAAATTATATAGGGGTCATTTAAATAATAGCCTTTGGAAAAACTTTATAAAATGGTTTATATAAAAGTATGTGCAAAATTGAATTTTGCACACAGAAATGGGTGTGGTTCAACAGTTTATGTTTTACACTTATTATTCATATGATAATAATTACTTAGAATTGATATTGAAACATGGCAATTCAGACGTAACAATTTATATGAAAGAAAAAGTCAAGCTTCTGCTGGACTCGAACCCAGACCTTTCACTTTCTGGGCAGATGCTCTGACTAATGAGCCACAGATGCCTAACTCTTTCTTTATTATATACATTTATAAGTATATGGTAAATATATTTTTTCATTATGAGTAAGATGTTTCTGGATGAGCCAGGCTCGACTTTCAAAATGAGTACTGTAAAATGTGTGCAAGTACTGTAAAGTACAGTACTATAACAGTGCTCAGTACTGTATATTCATCTAGTAAGCTGAGAAATTGACATATAAACATATTTACTATTTAGGGTGAATTCCAAAACTCACCAGATCATCTACCAGGTAGATCAGTCACCTGCTTAATCCATTAAATTGCTAGATGGCCATCACATGACCAGTTTAACTGGTAGCTGATCCGGTGAATTTTGGAATTTGCCTTTACATAGATGGAATAGGATGAAATCTATCAATTTATCAGCCTGCTAGATGAATATTTATTTGAAAGTGACCATATTAACATTACTGGGTATGAAGGGAAGAGAAATAGATTCACAAGGGGAGACGGACGTTTATCATCGCCTATGGGACAATAAAAGTGAAGGGCATGGATTGGGCAGTTATCATGTTAAAAAGTAGATTCTTACCCCATAATACATAAATGATCCGTGCTGTATCGATGTAGGCAACGCTTGAAGACCAATACATGGAAGAACACACCACCAAAATGAACAAGTGCCTTATTCTATAGTAAGTCGTGAAAATGAGAATGAAAATGTTGGCAAATTGATTGGTCAAGAAGTTTTATTGACCAGTTCCGTTAGCCAAAAATTTTATTTTCACTTTCACACCTTCCTATAGAATTTGTGGCCAGAAATCAGAAACGAATAATAATTACGCCATGCTCGCTTCATGTTTTTTTTTTATTTTAGTAAAAAAGTAGGGTTAAGTTACTTTCTCGAGTTTGAGAGTTTTGTTTTTAAAAAAAACTTTATTTCAAATGGAGGATACAATAATAACTGAGCTTAAAACTAGGATTAACATATATTTATAAGTTTAGCGTTGCTGATGCTGCAACGAGAGAAATCTAGGAAATCCTTGATTAGAACTGCAATGTAGCATTTTAATGGGAACGTAACTCCTCCCGACGTAGATGAAAGCACATCCTGTGGTTGTGATTTCAAAAGCTAAATTAAAATTATTAAAATATTTGGTTATTATTTAAATCCATCGGTTCGTTATTTGCATTATTGGATATGGATTGGATTTTCCTAAATCGCTTCTGAAAATATTTAAACAATATGATTAATATGGATAATACAATAAAAATATAAAGTAAAATTGTCCAAACACTTGTTCTTGTAACGTAGACAGTGGTAGACATTTCTTCGAGGTTTCTTCTTTGGTTCTCCAGCTTGGATTGGATCTCTTTGGTCTCTTGTAGGTTGACGAAGTTGAGGTCAATCGCAGGTGGGTTGAATGGTATTGATCGATGCTGATTGGCTCTGGTCAATTTTAGCGAGGGTAAATTAGTTTCGCTAAAGGACAGGCGACTTGGCTTATAAGTTTGGAAGATGATTGATTTTATTTGAACTTTGCATTCAATGGGTACTTCTATTAGATAGGAGCCTAAGAGAGGAAGATTGTCTCTTAAATTTTGGCAGGTTGAAGTACTAACTATCCGATTTGGTACGGTAACGATCCATTTTCCATCGATAATGTTTGTCGATTGGATTTCGTGCAATTGGATTTCGTAAGGGTGGCAAGAAGTAATATTTGGTGCTTGACTGATTAGTTGAACAGCACATGGTGGATTAGCTTCTAACAGGATACTGTGGGCGTGTCTGCACAGGTACTCATTGGTTGATATTTCGAGACATCTTTGGTCCATATACGAATATCTGGAGTTGCTCAGTGCAAGGTAAGGTTTATAAGGTATATTAATTATGAATGAACCGTTATTAGGGATTGGTATTGGGTATAGATTAAAATATTGATATACCTCAGTCTCGACAAGTGGAAGCTCTAATATAAAGACAATATTGAAGCCTTTAAGAAAACTTTTAATTTCGATTATTTTTTCGAAACCCAATATATTTTGAATATTGCTACTTAATGGTAGTTTATCTGCGTTTAAATGCGTTTCTAACTCTTTTATTTCGCTTAATAATTCGTTTGGATTTATTATTGAATTATGAAGAGTGTTTGCTTTAGCAAAAGTTATTGAAATCTCGACTTTATCTAGTATGTTATTGATTGATTGATACATCCAAGTTATTTGATTAATAACTGTATGTATTTGAAAATAGTCGTGTAGTTGGGTATTATGTAAATCTACCGTTTTAATAGCTTCTTCTATTTGAGAAATTCTGGTTTTTAGGATTTCTTCATTGCTTGTAATATTAGATATTACTTTTTGGAATGCATTGATTGTTGAATTTATTATCATTATTTGATTAATAGCATCAATCTTTAATTTATTTTGATTTTCCGATAATTTTCGGATTTTTTCGTCAATTATTTCTGCATCATTTTGGTCTAAATTACCTGTTATGCTTTTAATGAATGATCCTAAAGGATTAAATAAACCTCGTTTACGTCTAGAAATTGCACTAGAAGGGGCGATTTGTATAATTAAATTTTCTATGCGTTTTTCTAGGGTATGTAAAGATATAAAAGAATTATGATATTCATTGTAATATTCACTGTCATTTTTTAAGCTAGCTGCAAGTGTTTCAGAATGTCGTTTTAAGGTATGAAATTGGTCGACTAGTGGGTTTAAGTCAATTAGTTGTACAAAGGACCAGTGGTTTGATGTAATTTTAGCTGTTCCTAGTTTAAAGGGTAGTATCCCTGGGTAATTGTTCAGGTCATGGTATTTTATGTCTGTCGCGTGGACGGTCCAGGTCCATCTGGAACAATGGGCATTATTTTAGATTCATTTATATGAATAACTTCCGTATAATTATTTTTCGGATTTTTTATTTCAATTTTATTATTTTCTAACACCGCTGTTAGTACAAAGGGTCCTAAAAATTTCTTTTTACTTTTACCTGTTCTTTGTTGAGATTTCTTATATACTTGAGAACCGATTATTAGGTTCTGATTAGTTTTACTTTGATTGACTTTGTCAATTATTTTTTGTTTTAATTGTTTTGAATCTTCCGTAATTTTATCATATAAAATTTGCGTGTTATTTTTATGATTGTTGATATATTCAGTGTATACATGAGATGGTATAAGATTCATGGGGTCTCGCGAATCTGTGTGTCCTAATACAAGTTCTTGTGGGGTAAAATTCGTACTAGAATGAATTGTATTGTTATAAGCAATAATTGCATACGGCATAATGTTTGTTATATCCGAATTTGGGTCAGATTCTCGTAATATTCTTATGTGTTCTATCAAGGTTGAATGTAGGCGTTCGATAGGTGAATTTGACTCATGGTGATGAGGAGTTGTAAAGTGTATTTTGATATTGTGAGCTTTTAAAAGTCCGTCTACTACTTCGTTTCGAAACTCTGTACCGTTATCTGATACTATTTGTTTCGGAACACCAAAGAATGAAAAGAATTTTATTCGTTGGTCACAACATGATACAGCGTTTCCTGAATATGGAAGTGCTTGTCCGTATTTTGAGAATTTATCTATAAATGTTAAGAATTTTTGTTTTCCTACAATAAATGTATCGATATGTATTATTTCGAAGGGTTTACTTGGTGTTTCAGTCAGTACTAAGGGTTGATCAGGTGGTCTTCTGTTATATTTTGACCTCTGACATATTTCGCAATTATTAATATAATTTGTGGTATCTTTTTTTAAAGATTTCCAATAATAGTTGGATCTTAAAAATTTTAGTGTTTCTTCTATTCCGCGATGGTTTGTTTTTCCTTCATGACGAAATTTAATAATCATTGTTCTTTCGTCTTCATCGACATTATTAACTAGTTTGGTACATTCAATAAGTTTTAAATTTCTAAAGTGATTAGTCATGCATTGTTGGAAATAAGGACGTAATTCTTTAGAAAGAAAATAAATATAAGTTGTTTTATTATTTAAATATTCCTTTAAAACTCGTGTAATTGTTTCAATATTTGTGGGCAATGTTGCTTTTAAAATTTGATGTCCGTCAAAAGTTTCATGGTCTATTTTGACATAAGTATCGTAAGGTGATTTTTTAACAATTATTTGATGTGGTTTGTTGTTAATTATTTCGTCTAATAATGTCATTTCAGAATAATTTTCTGTCGCATTAGTTGTGTGAACAGTGTTATCTGTGAATGGGGGTCGAATTTGAATATTTTCAAGGATTTTTATTTTCGGGGATTGTGGTTTATTTGTACTTTGTTCGAGTTCCGCTATAGTTTCGGCAATAGCTTCGTTGGTTAATATAGTTGGATCAAAATTGTTATTTAAAAATTGACTAATATCGTCATCGATATCACCAGGACAATTAGCAATTGATTCCGTTTCTAAAGCATTTAGTTGTATTCTTGACAGTGCGTCTGCGTTCGTGTTTTGTTTACCTTTTTTATATATAATTTGGTAATCGTACTCTTCAAGTTTTAATCTCCAGCGTACTAGTTTACTATTTGGTTCTTTTAAATTAAATAACCAAATCAAAGGACGATGGTCAGTGTATATTTTAAATTTTTGACCGTAGAGATAGGGTCTAAAATACTTACAGGCCCAAACGATGCCTAAAAGTTCTTTTTCTATAGTAGAGTACTTTTGTTCGGTTTCGTTTAAAGTACGAGACGCGAATGCTATTGGTTGATCGTGTGGAGGGTCACCTTGTGATAATACGGCGCCAAGGGCTACATTAGAGGCGTCTGTAGAAAGGACAAAAGGTTTTGAAAAATCTGGATATTTAAGAATTGGTGCATTAATGAGCAATTCTTTAAGATGTTTAAAAGATTGTATGAAGGCTGGTGAATGTTCAACTTTAGTTCCTTTTTTAAGACATAAAGTGAGGGGTTTTGTGATTTTTGCAAAATCTTTGATAAACCTACGATAATATCCTGCTAATCCTAAGAAAGATTTTATTTCTTTTTGGGTTCTTGGGATTGGAAAGTTTTTAACTGCAGTAACTTTATCGGGGTTTGGTTTAACACCTTCATGAGTGATTTTGTGTCCCAAATAGGCTACTTCTTTATGTAAAAATTCACTCTTGTCTAGTTGAATTTTGAAATTAGATTGTCTAAGGCGTTCAAAAACTGCTCTTAACCTCTCTATATGTTCTTGAAGTGATGTTGAAAAAATTATGATATCGTCTAAATAAACTAGACAGATTTCATTTTGAAAACCACGTAAAACGTTGTTCATTACTCTCTGAAATGTCGACGGTGCGTTTTTAAGTCCAAAAGGCATACGCCGAAATTCGTAATGTCCCGTATCCGTTGAGAAAGCTGTCTTAGGTATATCAGAAGGATCCATTTCTATTTGGTGAAAACCATTTGCTAGATCGAGTGTCGTGAAATATTGGGCTCTTCCTAATTTATCTAACATGTCAGTTATATTAGGGAGTGGAAATTTGTCGTCAATCGTTTTATCGTTGAGTTTACGATAATCGATAACTATCCGCCATTTGCGTTTTCCTGATGCGTCTAACTTTTCGGGTACAATCCAAATAGGACTGCTCCAAGGAGATGTTGATTCTTGAATAATACCATTTTGTAACATTTTAGACATTTGGGAATTAACCTCTTGCTTATGAATATGGGGGTAACGATATGTTTTAGTGAATATTGGTGATTCATCAGTTAGATTGATTTTATGTTTAATTTGATTAGTAAAAGTAAGTGGAGTATTTTCGCAGTAGAAAATGTCTCTATATTCATAACATAAGTCTCGAATAGCTTTGTATTCTTCTTTATTACAATGTTGTAAACGTACATTTTTTAGATTTTGTTTTTGTAGATTATCAAAATATTGATTTATTTCAGAATCGGTTTCCATTTTTTCTATGAAATTGATTTCTGTTTCGTCTATTATTTCGATATCTAAAGGTTCAAAAAATGTTATTTTTACGGGATTATCTTGAGGGTTTGTAATAATTGTGAATGCGTAAGAATCGACAATTTTTACCAATGCTTCAGGCATTTCAGCTTTATCGAAATTTTTATATTTTAATATGCCTATACCATTAGATTTGTTAACTGGTATTTTTACTTTTTGACTAGTTCGGGGGTCTATTATTATTTCGCATGGTTCGAAATTATATACAGATGTTTTTTTATTTTGGTAATGTAAAGGCAACACAATATTTTTGGTTTCTAAACATAAATCTTTTAAGTTTATGCTAGCGCCTATCTGTGTTAAAAAGTCTATACCTAAAAGTCCATCAAATTTAGGGGAAAAATCAAATAGATAAAACTTATGATCTCCTACACTATTAAAAGAAGGAAATATAGGTATATATATGACCTCATTATGAATTGACGTTCCATGTGCGGTACGCACGAAAAATGATTCCGATGCAATATGATCTGGGTATAATTTATAAGCTAGGTCAGGTTTAATAAAGCTTCTACCGCTACCAGTGTCTATTAAAAATTTTGCATTTATTTCTGGCAATATAATGACTGGTAAATCGGTTATTGTATAGTTATTTAAAAGGATTAAGTTGGGGGGTTTAAATCGTGAGTTTCCTGAAAATTTTCATTATTATTCTCATTTACGTTGTTTTCGAAATAAAAATTTTCATATTGATCACGTTCTAGGTCTTGGTTATTTTGTTCAAATTCAGGGTAATAATATTCGTAATCGCTAAATTGATTAGCAGCATAATCAATTTGTTCCGTGTGGTTTTCGAAGGAATTATTTACAGGTTCAACAGATTGATTGAATAATTCTTCACTGTGAAAATTCGGTCTTTGTTGTTGTCCATTTTTTAATAATGTATTTCCCGAAGAAGTATCCATGGGTTCAGGTTGTTGTTGATTTGCTCTAACAACTGTAGAAGTTGCATGTCTTTTAACACCACGGTTAAAATTATTAAAAGTATTATTCTGGGGTCTGAAATTATTATTTGGAAATTGTCTTTGGGAAAAATTATTAAAGTTTGGTCTATGTTGGAAAGGTCTGTTTTGTTGTCCAAAATTTGGCGAGTTATAGTTAAATTTACCGTAACCTAAAAATTGTGGTCGGTTTACAAAAGGTATTGCATTTCTTTGGTTAAATTGTGGACTATAATTATTGCTTGCTTGTGCATTAGCAGAATAATGCATGTGATTGTTATTATTTGCATTAGCAGAATAATGCATGTGATTGTTATTATTTGCATTAGCAGAATAATGCGTGCGATTATTGTTATTATTTAATGGTCTTTGTGAATTAGAAGTCATTATTGTGGTTTTAGTATTTAAGTTGCCACGATTTTTGTAGTAAAGAAAGTTTTCCTCTTCTTGAGCGAAAGTCATTGCTTCTTCAAGAGATGTAGGGTTTTTTAAACGTACTATTAATTGCATATGATAACTTAATCCGTTAATGAATGTTTTTAGAACTAAATTTCCATATTCGTTTATTTTTAGCAGTTTTAATTCCCTAGTGTCGTTAGACATATTTACTTTGGAAAATAATAAGCTTCTTGCATCTTGTAATCTAAGACCAAATTGTTGCGAATTTTCATTTCTTTCCGGTTTTAGAGTAATAATATCTTGTATTACGCAATCTATCGATCTCCTATCAGAAAAAGTATTTATTACGGCTTCCCTGACTAGATCCCAAGTATGTAGTTCTACACGAGATGCTATTAAATCAGCAGCTCTACCAACTAACTTATTCAAAATTGTGTCAAATAAGCAAACGTTAATTTGTGCCGCAGGATTCCTATCCTTATGATTATTATAGAAATTGTCACAAGCGTTTATGAATCTATTGATTTGTTTAGAATCTCCATCAAATTGTGGAATATTTCCTGCCTGATATTTAATTAACGCATAATTAGGGGGTTGTGGGTTTGCCATTTTAACTTACAATTGTAATAAAATAAAATATTTCGAAGTGCAATTAGATCTTCCAGTATATACGAGAAAGAAATAAACAATATATCAATCGATAAAGGACAAATTGTTAAAAGGATGCACTTACAGTATTAAAACTTCGATTATCTTCATTCGTCTTAGGTCTAAGGTCCAGAAGGTTGAGCGATGCTTGTCTCTTCCCTGGAGTTACCAATGAGTCTTGGGACGATGCTTGTTCCCAATTCTCGCACCAATAGGACTGCTGGGCAATTTTGTCCCGTTCTTCCCTGGTCGATGAGTTACTATGCACCACCACTTGGAAAGTTCGATTTTTGCCACGAATCGTTGAAACGAAAACGGCTCGTTTTATGCTCGATGCACGTAAACTTAAAAACCGTTGACAAAATCCTACCGACTGCGCCAGTTACTTTCTCGAGTTTGAGAGTTTTGTTTTTAAAAAAAACTTTATTTCAAATGGAGGATACAATAATAACTGAGCTTAAAACTAGGATTAACATATATTTATAAGTTTAGCGTTGCTGATGCTGCAACGAGAGAAATCTAGGAAATCCTTGATTA
>CATOSE010000260.1:0-29060 GCA_951812265.1 Taphrorychus bicolor | reverse complement strand
TTGAATCCACCTTCTCTTGCTTGACCAATTTCCCCTTTGCCATGCCATGCCCCTGGAAGTATTTTTCAATAGCTAAACCTGGCTTCAGGGCCATGACACGGCGCAGCGTTGCGTCAACGTTTGGTAGACAACCATCGTCATTGTTGCGGATATGCTGCCCCTAGTGCACGCAATGCCTCCACGCGTTCAAACGCAAGCATTATCTCAAGACGATCACCTTCGAGCTCGTGTGTCGTGGCGACTAATTTTCTGCAATCAAGCATGGCAGCTAGTTCGAGGCGGAGCGAATCCAACTCATTGTTGTAGATGGTGCGAAGGTTCGCTGTACTAGCAGCTCCATAGCCTCGCCTCTCACATTCTCCAATGAAATCACCTAGTCGTCTCATTCCCGCCTCAGCAATCACAAAGGTGATGGACGCCCAAGAAAACCAACGAACAGTCGAGTAGCCAGGTACAATAGCTGGTGCTACTATCTCCTTCCAAAGCTTCTTAGCGCCTGCGTGAGGTTGACGGCCGCCAGCAAGCTGCAACCAGGGCGTCTTAAACTTGTCCAGCGTTTCAAGCGCCAAATGAGATCCAGCGTTATTGAGTGTGTGGCTGATGGCACATGATGTCAGATGCGTTCCTAAATGGATTGTTGATGAGTGTACGGCACGCAACACCATTTGTTGAGCAGCTGTCACGAAATAAATTGACCACAAGTGCTGTCCGAATGCCAAGTTGAGTGAGCAGGACATCGGTCTCATGCACGGCAAATTCTGCGCCGCTGATATGCTTCTCGAAAGTTGTAAAGTCAATGAGACGCTGGGTGAGCTCAAAGTTTGCACTGCACCAACGTGCAGTAGTATTGACCGCCTCCCCTAGGCGTGTTGTGCCATCAAATGACACACTGATGTACTGACCTTTCATCTCAGCTGAGAGCAGCGATTTCTCGGCATCGTCAATCCTCGGAATGAATCGCTTTAGATGGGACGAATCGGTAAGTGTATGGCCCGAACGTTGCAACAGGCGGCGAAAGGTATCGACTCGTGCAAGTGGAGTCCCACTTGCGAGGAAAGTCTTGCGTTGTGCCGGTATCGGAACAGCATCTCATCCGGATTGACTGTCCTTCCAGCCTCGTCCGGATGCGTCTCGTAGTAGCCGAGTAGAGTTTCTTTCAGCGCAGCATCATCGTCAGTTCGCTCTGCCAATTTCTCTAAGTTGAGTGCATGCCGGGTTTGATTGCCAGTGCTGTTGGTCACCTTGCAATGTGTGTTGATCGTGCTCCACTTATTGAATATGACCACCTTGCACGCAACGCAGAAAACTTCTCCCGCCCGAACTTGTAAGCTATGCTCAGGAAACTGCTGTACGCGCTCTTTCGCCGTGATCTTGCTCGAGCTGGTTTGACGCTCTGATCTCTGTCTTCCACGCACGTTGGCTGCAGGTAACTGTGGCAGCTTTCTCTCGCGCTCATGCGCTGCTCGTGCTGGTAGTGATGCTGCCGTACGAGAGACCTCACCAGGCACGTCCATTTGTGATTGATCTGATGGCGCAGCTTGCGTCCTGCGTGGAGAAGAACGTGGCAGTGGGTGTTGCTCTTCTTCAGCTGTTGGTTCCAGCACTTGCAACTCACAGTCGGCCATCCACGCATGTTTAGTCTCCATCTTAGCTTTGCATCTGTGGAAAGCACGCGCGCGTATGAGCATGGGCTATCACTGAGGCAAAGACGCGAGCAGGCAGCAGCTCACCCTTTCTTCAAGCAGCTGTATCGGACGTAAACACGTCCATTGTTCATGAAGTCTCTTTCAGTCCCAATACGCACCACAGTCAAGCGAAAACCGTTCAGCCTTGTAGGGTTGGTCGACTCGCATATCGTCCCAGGTTTGAGTGCGCGACACGATGGTTCATCTGACTGACTGCCCTCATCCGACGAACATCCCTCATCCGACGAAAGTCTTGACTGTCCTGAGCAGGACGAAGAATCATAGTCAGAACCAGAACGTGCTCGATTAGCTGAATCAGGAGCGCCATGCTCTTGGTCTCGAGAACTGTCACGCTCCGGAGTTGCCTGAATACGCCGTTTCTTGTACGGCTGGCCGTCCTCATCGACGAGCGAGCTATCACTGCTTGACCCTCCAAGCATACTGCATGATTCATGCGAACGTTCAGGACTCAGCTCGGGGTGCGCTGCGCTTCCAGATGCTCCAGCACCTTCAGCCCGGCGGAGATAACTGAGCTCCTTCAAGTACTCTTGCAGTGAGATATCGCCGGCTGCCCTGGCCGCATGTAGTTCCGCACGAAGGGCAGCGGCCTCGTCCATTGCGAACAACCACAACTACGCACCGCGTTTTGGTTGGAGGTCGTCAATTGCTAGTTTCTTTTTTCAAGTACGCCGCTATGCGTACTTAAAAATTGCAAGTTCCTTTTGAAATACCATAGGGATGAGTTGTTAATAGGTTTGTAGGAGTACTGTTGGTACTTATTATTAGTGGGACCGGCAAGTTTGAGCGCGCTCGAACGCAAGTGGAAATCACTATGCTAGTAGGCTGACGGGGCTGGAATGCTTTATTTCCGCGGAAATTTCCAGAAACCAAAAGTCAGATGCAATGCCTTATTTCTAATAAAATTTCTAGAAAGATTGGCCTGGCCCAAGTGACCATGCAAGTGGCGGGTAGACACCAGCGCAGGGCATGGCTTTCTCTATGCTCTTTACCCTCCATGGGTATTTACGGGCTACTGACCGTCTACCTCAAGGTGCGTTTCGTCGGTTCAGACGCCACAGAGATTCTAAACTTGTTTGTGGGTCGATTTCGTTCATCGGCCCAATCCGCAAACTGTGCGCCCAATCCCACATAATTTTAAACTTTTTTGTGGGCCGGTTTCGTTCAGGGGCCCGATCCGAAAATTGTGCGCCCAGTCCAAACGCCGTCTGAACGCCGGAGTGTGCACCACGGTCCGCGTGTGCGCACAGTGCTGTGTTCTTTTGTGTGCGGGACATAGAAGATACCAGGAGCGCGCCCAGACGCTTGCACGGTTGTCACAGGCCAGCCACTGCGATGGTGCAGCCAACTGCAGCACTCGGCCGCTGTGTGGAGCCAACCCGATCAACACAGCTTTCTCGACTCGGTGGTGTTACACCCGATGCACTCGAGCTGGACGTGTGGACGTTGCCACGCGATTCGCCGGCCCGCTCGTCGCTTGCCTATCTGAGCTGGGATGTGCCAGTAACTTCGGCCGAGGCGAGTGTTCCAGCATCTGAAGTGATGGGGGTGGTGCTTTCCGCCACCAACTTCGACTTGGACTCTGCGCCTGTCCTCGCTGCGCTCAGGGCAGCCAATATGATGGAGTCCGGTTTCGGAATGGCTCAGTGTTCTACCATCCTGCATGAGCTCCACGAGGCTGGCATTTTTGATGCCGTCTATAAGAGTGAGAAGGACCTTTCAGCAGCATTGGACAACAACCCGGTGCTGGATAGGGCCACTCTCTCTTTTAGTGCGAGCTGGCTCGAATCGTACGACCCTTTCGCCGAGCCAGGCACGGCCAGGGTGGCCGCACGCGCTGGCAGTCCGGCAGTAGCTGCAGTCGCCCCGGTGCCAGGTGAGCCGCAGTTGCAGTTTCTGTACCTAACGAAGTGGTCCGCCATCGTTGAGGAGGGCAACCGCCTTCTGCCTGGCAGGGGCAACAGGGTGCTCGCTCGCCTTGTTTGCCTATTATCATCGAGGTCGCGTGACGCGACGCGCCGCGAGGCTGCTTCGGAGCTTCGGGCGAGTGCGGGCACGCTTGCACACTACATCAGCGAGTGGGCTGGCCTTGGGGACGACCCGCCTGCTGCGAACTTAGCGCGACATGTTCCACGCTATCTCGCGGCCTCCATGTCCGTCATGCCCTACGGGCTGGTGGGGGGCTGTGGTACGGCATCTGCGTGTGTGGCAGAGCTGCGCGATGCTCACGCCATCCAGCAAGGAAGCGAGGCGCAGGCAGCATCAGTGTTTTGGGCACGCATCCACACCAATCTGCCGTCCTTCGAGGTGCTGGGTTACTTCGCAGGGCAGGTGCGCAGCGAAGGCGACACGCGTGTGCAGCTCGAGAGGCTCTTCATGGGCTACAGCGTGCGTGCTGGGGGCCCATACGCACGTGCTACTGAGCTCGACCGCGAGCTGGTGCGTCGCGATAAGGCAGCCGTCGTGCGCGACCTTTTTGCTGCCGGCACGGACGCAAGCAGTGTTGTTGACGAATTGCTTGACAGCCATTGCACCTCCTCGGGTGCCTTGGTTGTCCCAGGGTCGCTGGCAACAGGGGTGGCTGCACTTCCCACTGGCGGCGCGCTCGCCGGGACGGCACACGGTGCCACCGGTGCGATGGGCCAACAGGAGTTTGACCGCGCGACGTCGGCAGCTAACTTTCTCGAGGCTTACGAGTCAATGCAGACATGTGAAGGTCTATTGCAGTTGGAGGCGGCGGCAATCTCAGGCTCGGTCATTGTGCTGCGCTATCTTTTCTTCGGTCAGGCATGGATGCGCTCGAGGCACGTGGCATTTGATATGATGGGTAAGTTGCTCGCGTCGCGGCGCGATTACCTGTCGTTCTGCGTGGCGGTGAGCGAGGAGAGTGGTGATGTGCCCGATAGCCTTTCCACTTACGCGTGCAGCGAGTCGCAGTGTGCAGCGTTTTGGGGCCTTGAGTGGCGTGCTCTCGACATGATCAACGCCACGGGCGGGGCCGATGCTCCGGCCACCGGCGGCTTCCTCGCACTGCGTTTCCTCGAGACTGGCACCAAGTACGCTACAGTTGGGAGTGCAGAACATTACGTGTGCGAGTCTGTACTGCTTGGCGTGCGTGGATGGTTCAATCGCCTACTGCTGGGCGTCGGCTTTGCGGCGCGCCCCGCCGAAGGCTACACGTGGCTCGAAGTGGTCGATGCGCAGCTCGAAATTGTGCGATTCATTGAGGGGCTGCCAACGAGCGAGCGTCCGGTGTGGAGGGCGTGGGCCGATCGCAACTTCAGAGAGCACGGCCTAGAGCGCGCGCAGATTATCTTCAAAGATAAACTACTCACCAGCCGGCCAGCAGACGAAGTGGTTTCGTGGTTCCTGCCGAACGGTGCAGCCTTCTTCACCAATATCGCCAACAAGCGGCGCGATGCCGCACCCATCGCCATTGTGCGCCGCGCTTTCCCAAACTACTTTCCCGCCGAACCCGTCTCCCTGCCCGGCACCACCGCAAACATCAGCAGCAGCGGCGGCGACGGCGTCAGCGGCGGCGGTGGCGGCGGCGGCAAGGAAAAGAAACGAAAGCTCGGCGGGGGCGGCAGCGGCACGCAGACCGTTGGCGCTGCGGCGGACGCGCCAGGGAGCAAGGCCGGGCTCGCCAAGGTGCTCTCAGATGGTATGCTCTTCCACTGCGGCCGCGCAATTGACATCGGAGAGGCAGCGAGGAAGTGTGGCGTCCAGGTCGACGCGTGTTGCTGGCCGGTGCTCTTCTCCAAGAAGAAGGGGGCCGCCGCGCTCGCGCTGTGCCCCGATCCCGCCAGTCACGGTGGAATCGACAGCAAGTGGCACAAGCAGCCCAAGGGCTTTAATCAGGATAAGTTTCTCAAAGCGTACTCGTCTGCAGCGACGGCGGCGCAGCTCCAGGAGGCAGGATGGCGCAAAGCCAAGAAGCAGATTTGAGGGGCGCGGGGGTTGCGCCCCCGTACCCTCTCTTTGACTTTGTGGCGGCGGGCATCGTGTCGACGGGGACCCCGCAGCCGCGCCCTTACACTCTGGATGATGGGTGCCCTACGGCCCAGGCGGTGGACAGCTCCACCCCATCTCCAGCTACTTCGAGCCTCGTAGAGCCGACGAGGAGCTCACAAGCATCATCGTTAAGCCTCGCCCTATGTATGTGTACCCCGTCCGGTGGGTACCTGCGGTCGCGAGGATACGATCACAACGGGGCAACGAACTCGCTCTGGCGACTTGCACCCTTCTCCATCATCCCGAGGCCCTTGTGGCGCATCGGTGAGGAAAGGGGCGCCAGAGCGAGGCGCGGGGGCTGACTGGGAACTGTCGCCCCCAGCAGCCCATCTATCTCTCCAAGGTCCCTCGTGCGCTGGTACCTCCCCAAGGCCTGGTGCCGATAATTCTCAACGCAGTGTTGTGCGGGTATCCGCAGTCGTCTGTGTTGGGTAGGTATTCGCGATCGTCGCGGTGCGGGTACCCGCGGTCGTCACCGCGTGGTCGGGCCACATGACACATACGGCCCGACTACGCGGTCTAAAGACCCGATGCTCATCCCCTCACACTCGATCGGCCTCAGGCATCATCGCTTTCTGGCAGGTCACACACATCCGAAGTGAGCGCCCCGGCGGGGCGATCGCGTTGCGCACGGATCGTGTCTTCACAGTCTGTCGGTGCGTGCAGCCCGGCAGCCCCGACTGATGTTGGGTTCACGGGGCCGCTCGTGAGACCCGTAGCCTCCCATGGCGTGTGGGAGGCGGCGAGGGTTGTAGGGGCACGGCCTAACCCGCCGTAAAGCCTAACCCTGACTCATGAGCCGGTGATGGCGTTACCGGTTAGCGCCACATGGGCATAGTGCACGTGCGGTCACCGCTTGGGTTAAGTCCCTTAGCCACCGTATCGCGGCACCGTGCTTGGCCCCTTCACAGTCTGCTCTGCAGCACCACAGTCTGCCCTGCACGGCTGCGTCCGCCCAATATGCGTTCTCGCAGGCGGTGGGCACTCAATGGTTTGTGACGACGGGCGCCTTATGGCCCAGGCGGTGGGCGGCCCCACCCCGTCGTCAACTGCCACTCCGCCACGCGGTGACGCCCTTCTAGAATACGTTTGCGGGCGGTCAGCCGTGCCGCACTCGCTTCGGGTGGCACGCGCCTTGGCGACCAGTGGCGTAGCGTTCGGGGCTTCGCCGCGGCGCGGCGACGCCCTGCTCTCAACGATATTCAGTGACAAGCGCCTTTCGGCCCAGGCGGTGGATGGCTCCACCTTGTCACTGACTGCTTTGAATGGTAGGGCGGCGTGCGACGCAACCTTCGCTTACGACCGAGGGGGGCAGGCCTACGTCTGCGCCAATGAATTCACCGCAGTCGGCGACCCCTTTGTTCGCTTCCGTGACGCCGCTTGCACTGCCTACGATGACTTGCTTTACGTCACGCTGAGGCTTGGGCTGAAGGGCGCGCTCTCCCAGGGCGGTTCTGCAGACGGGCTGGCAACGTTGATCGCGCGGCACCGCGGGGTGAGGCTCCGATCACCCGCAGCAAGAGACGGTGGCTACAATGCAGCGGGGGCGTGGCGTTGGCTCCTGCGGGTTGCAGCGGCCTCGCGGCATACTCATGTTACCCTTTGCGGCGCGCAGTCTGGCATTCGCGCTTTGAGTCTCGCAGGAGCTGTCGGCTGGCTCCGTGACACCTTTGCTACATGCCTCTGCCCGCTGGCTGGTCCCACTTTGCTGGCGGGCGACTGGGCCGTATCGGACATCTGCAGCAGATGGCCAGCGTCCACTGCGCGCGAGCTGGCGAGCTTCACATGGCCGCTGTGCGATGTGGTAGAGGTTGAAAGGTTGCTGGCGTGTTCAAACGCGTCACCTGACGCGCTCGTAGGCTGCGAGTTTACCGCTGCCATACGTGGAGCCTACGAGTGCAGGTGGCAGGGCCGACGCGTGGCTCTAAGCGTCGACGTGCGGCGGTCGCTTACCCCAGGTCCCCACGCTACCATCGACCTTAGGCTCGTGATGTTTCTGAAGGTGTGGACCGACGCCTTCCTTCACCCGCCGTGCACGCACCAGGTGCTCAGCGACACGACGTCGCTGGGTGCCAAGCAGTTGGACGGCCGCTCTTTTTGGGGCATCTTTCTTCATTTACTGCTGGTGTGTGTCCACCACGCGTCTCATGCTCGAACAGCCTGACACCATCATACCCGATTTCTACCTGCAGCCGAGTCAGAGGCTGCGGCCTTGCGACGTTGGCGGTGCCGACGGCAAGCCCATCGCGCTCTTTGAGCGTGGCCGTGTCAGAGTGCCTCTGCTCGCCGAGCCGGCGACCACCCAATCAGGGCACAGGCGGCTGCGTGACTTCGACAGCGCCGAGGCTCGTGACCGCTGGCGCAGTTCGTGGGCTCGCTTTCCGATGCTCTGCGAAGCGGTGGTTGCAGTTGACAACGCAGGCAGCAGTGAGGCAGCTCAGCTCGTGTACCTTGACGAGGTTGAGCGCTTCGCGGCGGCTTGGTACGATGCTGGGCTGCCCGTGCCGCCCGACTATCTTGCCGCCGACGCGCAGCCAATCGACGAAGAGTCGCGCCGCTACCAGCGGACGCGTGGCCGCGGTGACGGCCGGCGTGTCCATGGCGTGGTTCCAGTCTCGCGGCGGGGTGCTCCTACCGCGTTGGTTGCCGAGCTGGCTGGTGATGAGGAGGGCTGGCACTCCCAGACCGTCTCGCTCGAGGACGTCACCGGTGCCGGTTTCGTACTCGCCATCGTATGTATGCAGCTGGTGCCGCTCGTGTGGGCCGGCACTTCAGGTGTTCGCATACTTGGAGCTGAGCTCGACGTGCCCGGCGAAGCGCGGTACAGGGTGGCACGTGGCATGGCTGGTGCCCTGGTCTCAGGGGCAGCAGCAACAACCTTCCTTGCGGGCCGCTCCTTGGCTGCCTGCTCCTTTGCTAACGGCGTGCTTGTTTATGCGACGCCAATCGCGCACAGCCCGCCTGCCGACCAGGTCGCCACTACTGGGCAGGCGAGGCGGCGGCTGCGCAATGCGGGCGTGAGATTCGCTTGGCTGACCGTATCGGCGCTCGCGGGCACAGCACTGCATGGTGCGGCAATGCAGGCCGTGTACGCATGCGACAGCTTGCGCGGCGAGCAGGGGCATATCCCCTTCGCGGCTCTACCTGGAGGCGGCGGCTCGTTCCGCGTCGGCGTCACCGGGGTGCGAAGCCTGGTCGACAGGCCGGCAGACATGCCCATAGCATCCACGGCGCTCGAGGCGGCGGCAGCCCGTATGTTTCAAGAAGGCGGCTTGCTCTCGGAAGCCTTGCTCGCTGAAAGCGGTGACGAAGCAAGCGACATGCATGACTGGGCGGCTCAGATGGCAACGCCGCCCCTCGCTGAGATCCCCGACGAGCTGCTGGGGCGATTGCCTGTCTTCTCGGATGTGCGGTACAACGAGGTGGCTTTTCCGGCGGTGCCGCCGCCGCGACAGAAGCCTTGGATTCCGCGCATGCCGCGCCAGCCGCCCGTGCCCAAGGGCCTCTGCCCGAGGCGAGCGGCTGACCTAATGCCTGGACATACGTGGCGGCGTATTGAGGGCTGGCTGCATCGGATGCTTGAGGACCTTGTGTGCGTGCGCGATTTCGGTGAGGCGTGTGCTCGTGACAGGCCGGGCACGCTGGTCATTGGCTAGGACGAGCTGTTCGAGTGGGCTCGGTACCGTGTGTGGGACTTCCGTATGAGCCCAAACGAGTGCGGCCAACCGCTCGACTTCCATGCGCCGCTGGAGCATACACTCAACAACGAGTATTTCCAGACTCGGCTGCGCGACTACCCCAACCAAGAGCTGCTGGGCTTCATCGTCGAGGGCGTGCGGCCGCTGGCAGACCTCGAGCTGCAAACAGTGCTCACACCGCATTTAATGTCACTCGCAAAAGGCTATCCGTCAGTGGTGAAGGAGCTGAAGCGCATGTCGGCACCAGATCTGCGCTGGTACAGCATTCACGCTGATTTCCCCTTCTGGCCGATGGTCAGCCTAGGCGAGGGCTGCGTGCCTAGGAAGCACGAGAACCGCTGGCGCCGCTGCGAGGAGGGTGGCGCGCCACGTAAGGAGTGCTTCGACAGGGTTGGCCTGCGCGCGCTTTCACTGAATGAGGCGTCTCGAGTCCACCACTTCCCGCAGCATTACGCGCTTGACAGGCGACCCGAGTGGCTGGCATACCTAGCCGTGCGGCAGTTGCCAGCTACGCCCGACATGCATGCCGCCGTCGTGGCCAACCGCGGCACCAAGTGGATGCGCCAGCGCATGCCCGCGCTCTCTCATGCCATGCGCTCGCTGCTTGTGCTTAAACGAGCAGCCTACCTTTTGGGTGAGCCAGTCTATTTGTTCGGCGATGATGTCAAAGATTACTTTAACCACATGGTGCATGCCTCCGAGGTGCTGCATCATATGAACACCATCTTCCTGAACGCAGACGACCTCGCTGAGGAGCCGCGCTACACTGCCGATGCCGGCGCGCTGGTGTTCGTACACGAGAAGCGTATGGGCTTTGGGCTACACCCCTGGTCCATCGTAGCACAGGAGCTGAGCGAGGCCATCAACCAGATGCTGCGCGAAGACATCGACGCGGTGGAGGATCCGATACTGGAAGCCGACACTCGGCCTTCAGCACAGCGATGGCTCGAGGACAGGCGGAAGCTTGAGGCGCGTGTCGGCGGGCATCAACGGCGCCTCTACTTTGTACTTATGTACTGCGACGATAACATCATTGGTGTCGTCGGCGTGCAGCGCGCGGTGCGCGTACTCAAGGCTTGGCGTACACTCACTACACGACTCGGGCTCATTATGGCCATTCCCGAGAAGCGCTCTATCGGCGTTTGGTGCCAGTAGATAGGGGCTCTCATTTTCGCCTCCATCGGGCTTGTGATCGTGCCTAAGCAGAAGTTGCTGCGTGCCTCGGCCTCCATACGCGCGCTGCTAGACAAGGGCCTCGAATTCGCAGAGTACCGCTCGCTCATGGGGCTGCTCGAGCACTTGAGGTGCATCGCCCGTATCCCGAAACGCTACACGCACGGCCTCTATGAGCCGCACGGTGCTGACGGAGAAGGAAGCAACGGCCCGAACGCGCTGGTCCGAGCGCGAGTCTTTATGGCGGTGCAGTTTGGCAAGTGGCTCGAGCTCCTGACACATTGCGGGGGCTGCGCGATCATCGAGGTGCTGCGGCGGTGCGATCTCACCGCGAAAAAGGCTGTCACTTTCATCGGCGCCTCTGATGCGGCAACCGACAGTGATCCACCGGGCCTAGGCGGTTACATGCACGGCTTCTACTGGCGCATGTCGATCCCACTAGACGACCTGCGATGGCTGCATATCACCGTCCTCGAGCTGCTGGCTTGTATCTTTAACGCGATCATTTGTGCGCGCATCAAGCCGCCGCGCGCGCGATTGTTGTTGATGGTCGACGCCACGGCGGCCTTCTACACGCTCGCCGACGAGAGTGAAAGCAGCGACCTGCTCATCTTTGCGCACCACCAGGCGCTTGATTGCGCTGAGTTCCGGCGCGCCGCCGAAGACAGTGATATCGTGCATGGCTCGGGCGATGCAAATTTTGCTGGTGATGCTGCGAGCCGCTCCAAGCTCAGTGAGCTAAAAGCGCTGGCCGGCGCGCTACGCATCCGCCTGCATGAGATGGAAGTGCCCGCCGTCTGCCGGAGCATCTACGCTGCCGTCTTGCAGCACGCGCAAGAGAGGGGGCAGCAAGTGCGGCAAGGCTGGCGCCCGCCAGCACCGCCGTTGCCGCGGCCGGCAAGAGCGATGCTTGAGAGCTTTGAACAGGCGACGCTACGGCACGCGCCAGCGGTGGGTACCTCATCCTCCTCGATCCTCGATCAAGAGGTGATTAAACACATGCAGCCTGGGCATAGCCGCTCGCCGTCTCCACCGCCCACGCCACAGGTGCGAGGCGGTGCACGGACCTTCTGGATGCATAGCTTGCTATGCACTGTATGTAAGGGAGGCAGCAGCACCGGACACCGCCCTCAGTGGGAAACGCGCAAAGGAGAAGCCGCCCTAAAACGGGACGGTTACACCAGCGCACTAATAGTACTTTGTACTTTCACGCTTCGCGTGCCGCTGAGAACAGGGGGGTGGCCGCGGCTGCTGCTCGTTTTGTGCCCCGGCGGAGAGGCCCCGGCTCGTTGTGATGCCTCCAACAGCGGAAATTGACCCAGTCTCCCATTTTTATGGCATGGCTGGCAACGCTGTGACTAACGGCGCTGCTTTTCGCAACTCGCTGGCTGATGCTGGGCCGATGCAGGTGGCCGCCGCGCATTTTCTGGCTGTAACCTGCCTGGCCTTGCTCCCGCCAGTCGTCTCGGGGCGGATTGACATCACAATGCGGCTCGTTTGCTTCGTGTTTATGCCCGCATTCATTTTCTCCGCGGCCCTCGACTCGAGGCGTGGCATCTTCTATCCGCAGCCAGCCAGGGTTGCCGTTTTTATCAGGACCTTGGTGGCTGGCGGGATCTCGATGGATGCGGTACAATCGTTCAAAGAGCTGCGTGAGCGTATTTTGACGACTGCTTCAAAATTACCGGCCGCTGATCGCGCCCTTGACGTGCACGATGTCAATACACCGATGGTTGACAATACTCTCTGGCTGCACTTCCTTCGCCCCATTTCTGTGCGTGGTGTGGAGCCCTGCAACTCCTTGTTGGCAGATCTCTTGTGCCTTATTCCCGGCGTCTTCGTGGATATCACCGTGCCCATGGATGACGAGCAAGAGGCGTGCATTTCCTCGCTCATCCCTACCACAAGTGCCGCCAGTGCTGGGGCTTTTCAAGTCTGTGGTCTGGTGATAGGCCGCTTCCGCAGCCGGCAACGGGAGACACGGGCGTCTGCTTTCGTGGCTTACGACTCCATTTTCGATGAAGTGCTGCGTTTGCGCATGGCCAGTGCGGAAGAGCGCTTCCAAGCGCTTTTTGACCGGTCGTACGTGAGCTTTTTCCCAAATTTCCTCATTGCCTTCCCTGAAGCCTCGACGGGGGTCCTCATGCGCCATGCTGTGGCGGAATATGGCATCCTCATTGGTGTCACGGGTAGCTTTGTTGACACCACCGTATCCGCAATTCATGGCTCCGTCTCGTCGCTCCTCGACATGCTCAAAGTCGAGACGTCTGCCACTGACACTCTCACCCGCATGCAAGTGCTCGTTCGCCTCCACCGCGACTTGCGGGGAGGGCGGTCAGTCCAGTCGCCCTCCTTTTCTCCGTCTGGGGCGGGTGCTCCGGAAGTTCAGGTGGGTGCTAAGACGGAGGGACGCCGGCGATGGATCCTATGGCGACGACTGGTGCGCCGGCGACAGCGCACATCATGGTATCTGCTGCGGCGCCTGCGGCGCCTCGTCAGCTGGCGGCCGAATGGCTCACTAGCGCGGCGGCTGCGGCGGCGGAAGCGGCGCATCGCGCACTTAATCAGGCATGCCCCGGTGCGCTAACGCTGCTGGCATCACCGGGCTCGAACCGTCACCTCATCCGCTGACCATCACAGCACCATAGTGACTTAGAAGATGTGCCTCTGTGTTAGAGAATATAATTGCAATGCATTCCTATAGCATCATTACTGATAAGGTTACTGCCCGCCTCCATTCTGCGGACGCCGGTGTGGTTGCCCTCAGCACGTCACACCCACACGCGAGCAACGGATCACTCCCGAGCTCGGCGCAATGGCTCATGCCCGCGCTTTACTAGATGACAGGGTCGGCTGTGAAGCCTAAGCCCTGAGGCGATGGCCTCGGCCTAGCCTTCCCACCAACGAGCGATGGTTACCTGAGCTCCGAGACGATGGCCTCAGCCTAGTCTGCTGGCCCCCGAGCAAGGGTTACCTGAGCTCGTCAGACGATGGCCCTTGCCAAAGTCTGCACCCTAAGCAATGGTTACCTGCGCTCGACGCCAATGGCTGTTGCCGGCGCTCATGCCTTGCACACATGGCTTCGGCCACTGTCCAAGCCCTCGGGGAAAACACGAAAGCGATGGTCACCCGCGCTTTTGACGACGGCTTTTGCCCGAGTCTCACACCCCAGGCGACGGTTACCTGAGCCTCAAAAACGATGGCTCTTGCCAAAGTTTACATACGACGCTGGCTTCTCGCCACTGTCACTAGCGAAGGCGCATGCCTGAGCCTGCGTTGCGTCATGCGCGCCACGAGCGAAGGTTATCCGGAGCTCACCCACACCCGTGCACTCTGTGCAGGGCGTAAGACCATTAAGGGCGCTTCGACCTTGGTGGGCATCCTCAAGAAGGACGTCGCCCCCACGGTCGACAAGCACATCACAATCGCCAAGTCTGCTGGCAGAGGCTCCACGGTGGTGCCACCCGCCACCACGGCGGCTACCGCTCGGCCGCTCCCGCGGTCTGCAGGATCACGCGAGGGATCTCCTGCACGCGCCCCTGCTGCGACCCTTACCGCCATGCTTCTGGCGGGAGCACCTGCGCCAGCGACGGGAGGCTTCGTGCCCACCGCGCCGCGAACTGACGTGAATCTCGTCCGGCCCAGCTCCGCGCTGTTCGAGCGCGAATTCTTCGGCCAGCCGCCCATCGAATTCGCCTGGCCGCTGTTCGAGTTCATCTCCTTCTACGATCACCACGGCTCCTTTCGCGAATCATGGTCAGGCCCCTCGTGCTCTGTGGCAAACCGCCCGACTGATGTCCCCCCCTCCGAAGGCAAGTATCATTTCATCATGGACGTGCACGCCTTCTTGGCGTTGTACCCTCACGAGGTCCTTGACCAGACGTCAGGAGTCACCTGCACCTTCGGGGCTTGGGCGAACCATACCAACTGGCATCTCTTTGTACGGTCAGGCGAGCTCTTCGCCAGCGCAGAGGAGTTCCTTTTCATGATGTATGTTGGACGCCGTTCCGCGCTCGAGCACCCTCCATCGGCTCTCGAGATCATTGTGGGGCCGCCCACCTCGTCCACTCACGCCTTCGAGCACGGCGACCCACTTGATCGCGACGCTGTCACACGAAAAACCTTCCTGTGGTGGCTGCGGGGTTTTGAAATCGTGCCGCCGTCACATGCTGTGCCGCCTTCGCTGCAGAAGCCGCGCCCGTCGCACCCCGACCCGGATGTATCGATGGTGCTGCGCTCCTCCATGTCGCCTCATTTTGCCAAAGCACACACTCTTGTTTAGGAGGCCACAAAGGGTTCGGGCAACCCCCCACCTGGCCCTTCACGGCTCCACCTCGGCTATGCAGAGCACCGCGCTCGCATGGTGTGCCACTTCTCGGCCTTTGCAGCACAGTATGCTCCGCAGCTTTCCAGCGCGGACCTGGCTGCGCACGGCCGGCCGCGCATGCTCATTGCCGTCCCCATCGGCTTCCAACGCGGCCTTGCGGTGCTGGTGCCTACCGCAGCTGCAGCCTTCGGTGTACCCTTTGAAACGGGGGTACCGCTGCTTAAGCAAATGCGCACGCTCGCTACGTTCCTGCCATGCGACGAGGAGCCGCAAGAAATGCATATCACGCGCGACTCCAGTCAGGATATTCTGTGTGCGATGCCGTGCACTTTCCAGTCGTTACGGCAGCTACACAGCTGCGGAGCGGACCGACAGGCTCTTGCCAGTGGGTCTATGGGGCTGCGCTTGACCACGGGCAATATGAGCATGCCGCTTTGGTGGTCGAGCGCTGCAGGTCGTTCACGAGCAGTGTCCCATGGCTCCGCGCACGCATTGGCGTCAGCCCTGGCCCTCAGCCAATCGTGCCGCGACGCATGGCAGCGCAGTTCCGAGGTGGTGCGGCCTCGCCGCATGCAGAGGCTGAGTGGGACGCCTTTATTGAAAGCGAAGCCGAGCTCAAACGCACCATTCTATGCGCTTTCGAAGAAGCCGACGGAGGCACGGGGCTGCTCTCCGCCTTCCTCCCCAACATCACCACTGCCGCCGACCTCGCCACCGAACTCCTCATGCCGCCCCAGGGCCTCCCAGTCCTTGATGTGCACACGGTCGCACTGCTGCCGTTCCCCCCGCCCCCCACGCCGATCCACACCTCGTATTTCGCGCGCTACCCGGCGCAGTCGGTGCCACCGGGGTTCCCATCCTCGTTTGCCTACGAGGAGGTGCTGCGGGGTTGGGCGCGGCGCCAGCTTAACACGTGCATCAATAGGACGGCGGCCCATGACTTCCAATGCTACCGCAAAGGAAACTCCAACCTGCCACGTCACCCGTTCACTTGCATCGGCCCAGGAGGGTGGCATCACTGGCAGCCGCCTGAAGGGGGTAACGCGATCTGCCTGAACCTCTTCATACTGACCCAGCACACAGACGGGCGTTTCCGGCTGCTCGACTTCAACGAAGTCCTGCACGATCACAAAGTGGCAGAGTTCCTTATCGCAATCATGGGCTTCAAAAGCGACCGCGAAATCGTCAGCTTCCTTCTGCAGGGTGCCTGTTGGAAGTTGCACGATGTGGCCCCACGACACCTCCGCATTGGGCACAATGTGATGTCCCTCAAGACTCGCGCTCGGGGGGTGGGCGAAGCCACGGCGCACCTCGTGCACAAAGGCCTCTACCGCGCTGAGCGTGTGCTTGGTGAAACTGAGTTGCTCACCGAGGCCAGTCGCAGCCCCGCCTACTGCCTGCCTCAATACTCTGTGGGCATGGGCGGCGCCGACAAGAACGATAAGCCCACGGAGAAACGTCCGACGGCAAATTCGAGCGACCCACACACAGAAATTCGTGAGCGCAACGGCCCCCATGGAACACCTGACGGGGAAAATTGTGGTGCCATTCAACGGTCTCTTTGGGCCGAAAACAGTGCCGCCCGGCTACGACGGCCCAGCGCTCCCGTTCCCAGACCCAGAACAAAAGTGTCGGGGTCGCGATGTCTATCACGCGAACGCGTACTGCTCCGCTCTTGCGACTATAAATGGCACAAAGCCCGCGGCCAGTAGAGACGATGTGCGGTGGCGCTTCTTCCAACTCCTCCTCTCACCATCCGAGCGGTGGCTCTCTATCCAATACCTGGTCATAGGCGTCTGCAATGTCTGCGGCGAGTTCTATGTTCTCTGCACTTGCGACGTGCGACTCCCAGCAAATGAGGTCTTGTACCTCTTCCGCATCATGCCTTTGTGTATCAACATGGGATCGCGTCCCTCTAGCAAAATCGCCGTCCGATGGACACAAGGCTGGAACGCAGAGTGGCGCGCACGCATGCACTACCACGTCCTCGCCGTTTGGCTGCCGAAGCAGTCCCAAGCACTGCGGGACGTTCTGGCTGAACGGGAACGGCGCCTGGGCTTTGAGATGGCAGCGCCGTTTGTCACTTTCGAGTTCACAGACGACTTCTGGGACGTCACCTGCGATGTCCAGCTCACGGCACAAGGCGCGCTGACGCGCCGTGAGATGGCGCGTGACATGAACGTCTGGATGTCGACCAAAGCCGCGGCCGGATCGTGTGTCGAGTACATTGGCTTCGTCAACGTTCTCACCGGAGGGTTCGGCACCGTGCGCATCGCCAAACGCGCACGTTGTGTGCAGTCGGGAGTCGATGCTTTAAATGATGTACTTGACAAAGCAGCCTACATCGCGAACAACTCCTTTGCCGTTCACCTCTGCGACGCGCTCAACTTCGACGAAGCGCTCATGCAGGGCATCTGGGCGCCTGCAAAGGGCCTCTCGCACGACAGCGCCATCGTGCGCCTTACACATGACAGCAACGCAGTTGCATATCGGCAGTGGCAGCAAATCATCCACGAGGTGGCCACAAGGCCTGCAGCCACTTTCACCACAGGCATGCGCGACGCCCCGGTCAGCCACGTCATCGAACCGGTTCCAGGGGTTGCGCCTGCCATTTTCATCCGCATGGCCTCCGATTACAGAGCCGACGGTGAGGTCTATGCATCTTTGGGGCTGCACTGGAGTTCGAGCTCCGCATCGCACTATCCGACTTGGATCCAGAATGGAACCGCCGGCACATCACTGTAGGCGAGTCTACGGGTGCGGCGTGCACTGTGGCCATTTTTGGCTCGGCCTTCCCGGGCTTTGAACTCATTCACGAAGGTGACAATACCTGCGAAGGGCCCATGCTCCTCGGCAAGGCAAAAACCCCTGACCAGGCACAGCCCCTGAAGCCATGCATATGCTCAACGAGATCCTCGCAGGCACCACCGAGTACGTCAAGAAAGGGTGCCACCGGTCCGAGCCGGCTCACGATCCCTTCGTGCCCAGCGCCTCGAGTCTGCGTGCGATGCGGCCGGATGAGCTTGGTTTGGGCGCCTGCCCTTCCAACCCTCATAGTAACTCCGCCTCCCACGCGGGAAGTTTGAGTCCGACCCCCCCCCGTGCCAGCCTCCAGCCAGTGGCTCGCCGGGCACCGCCGGCGCAACCCTCGTTCCTCCCGGCGACTCCGCCGCGCACCTCGGATGCTTCAAAAGATGATGATACGCAGCGGCCGAGGCTCAGCCCCACACCACCGCGGCGTCGTTACGCTGTGGACTCCCCGCATGCGCATGATGACGGCGCGCCGAGCGGCTCTGCGACGGCGGGTGCACTCTCGCCCTCGCCGCCACGCATCAGCGGCAGCCTGGTCACACGTCGGCCCGTGTCCAGCTTGGCGTCGCTGCCCACGTCGGCTGCGGCAGCGCGCGCAGCGGCGGCGGTCGATGCCGCCACTCTTCTCGAACTGCAGGCAAAAGAGGCGGGTGCGCATGGCCAGCAAATCGAAGCCACACGACAACTGTGCCTGCGTGCGCATTCTTGCATCGCACGGGGCATTCCGCGGGGCACGCGCAGCCACGACAGCTCAGGCTTCAACTGGGTGCGGCGGTTCGGCCTGGCGCACGGCCTGCCATGGATGCGCCCCCCCTTTTTCGTGGCCGCTGCGGCTGAATACGCCCAACAACTTTTCGTTGCCATGGCAGTCTTCTGGATCTCGCTGGAGATGCGGCCGTCACCACAGCGTGCCCGGCTGGGGTACACCGAAGCTCAGCCCCCAAGTGCTATGTCGGCGCTCTATGGATGGCGGCGCGTGCAACTCGACTGCGGGCGATACGTAGCCTCTTTCTCCTTGACAGCACGTGTGCTCCGGGGCCTCATTGCCGACTACAAACAACGGCAAGGGCAAGGTTCCATGACGCCGCGCCATCACATCCCGTATGAGCTCTCGGTGGTGCACCGGGCCTGCGCATTGCTGCTGGCCGGCGGGATGGCCTCGCAAGGGTGGACGCCTGCCATGCATCTAGCGGTTTACACCGTCATCTGCTTCTCCATGGTGCGCGGCCCGCGACTCGACGAGTGGTGTGAAATGGAACCGGGAGACTCCTTTTATCGCCGGCAAAGCTTCGTTTGGTGCAGCGGCCGTCAATTGCTCGGCAGCACGCAGCGCATGACCTCCTCAGGCTCAATCGCCCAGGGTGCCATTGTGCGCTCCCAAAACCCGCCATCCAAAACGGACCGTTCCGGCCACAAATGGAGTGGCAAATATATGTACTACCTGAAATCCACCTCCAACCCGATAAACTTCGGCGCAGCATGGGAACGGTGGGAGACCGCCTTCCCCTGCCCTGAAGAGCTACGAGGCGTCTAGCCGGCCTTCTCACCGACAGGCGATGGCGTACCGTTCAAGCCGGCGCTCGCGCGCCGATGCCTCCACGAGTTGCTCACTGTCGTCGAAGGTGCCGCCTATGCGGCTGAACACTTCTTCCATGATTTCCGCGCCACGGTTTGCAGTGCGCTCATTGGCGCTGAGCAAACGCCGGAAACGGCGCAAGCGATGCTCTGCTGGGCCTCCCCGGGCTCGGTGGCGCTCTACGGGCAGATGAGCGCCGGCACCATGGCCGCCACGGCCGAGAGGGCGTCTACTACAGACGCAGCGCGGCATGCGCACCTGCCGTGCCCTCATGTGAACGCCGACTCCGTCCTCCTCGAGGCCGAGGCGTGCGCGGACCTGATGGCTGGTCGGGATGGCGGCACCGCCGGTAGCAGCACCGAGGCGCCGACGAGCTCCGCCCGTGCGCGATCCGCCCCGGAGCCACCCGCCCGGAAAGCGCCGCCCGCCGCCAAGCTGCCTGCGCGCACATCCACCCCCGCCCGCAAACGCGCCCCCCGCGGTGCACGACGCTCCCACACCCAAACGCCGGGTCGCACCAAAGCCAGCGGCAAGCGACGCCCGTACGGCTCCAGCGACCACTCGGCCCGCCAGCAGAGCCGCCCCTGTGCCGCTCTCACCAGCAGTCAGTGCCGGCATGCGCGCACTTGCCACCCTGGCTGGCAGCCCCGCTCCAGCACGTCGCGCCTCCTCGCCACGCTTTCTCGAAGCCGCTCGGCAGGCGGCAGGGGCCGCACCAGACTCAAGTAGTATGGTGCTGCCTACCGAAGCTGGCGCGGCGCGCGTCGTCACGTCCCACCACTTTGCGCAGCAGACGATTGCTGCACTGCCGGTGGCTACCGGCTGCTGCGGCGCCGCCCTCATCCTGGGTTTTGCGCCCAATATCGAAATGTTCGTGCTGCGTGCACATTCCGGTAAGCACGTCGCACTCAGCGAGGAGGCCCTCAGGCCCCTCCTCGCTCCAAACCTCCGCAAGCTGCTCTGAGCCCCCGCGTCTCATCTGGTGGTGCGCCTCGCGCACCAAACTCCTGCCAGTGGCCCCACTCGGCGGTGGGCGCATGGCAGCCGACTTGGCCCCCTTGGCACGGCGATGGGCCTACGGGCCGCAGCCAAAGGGGCATGTGGGCGGAGCCGAGCGCTGTGGAATGCGCGTGCCTTCACTGCGCGTGCATCTACTCGCTCGCTCCGCCCTCTCTCAGGAGGGTGATAAGCCCAATCACACTTGTCAATACGATGTTGTCTCTAAATTTGTCTATATGTTGTTGTCTCTAAACGTACGGATGCATAGCTTGCTATGCACTGTATGTAAGGGAGGCAGCAGCACCGGACACCGCCCTCAGTGGGAAACGCGCAAAGGAGAAGCCGCCCTAAAACGGGACGGTTACACCAGCGCACTAATAGTACTTTGTACTTTCACGCTTCGCGTGCCGCTGAGAACAGGGGGGTGGCCGCGGCTGCTGCTCGTTTTGTGTCCCACCCGCCCGCACCTTGTCTTTCTTTCTGTTTGTGACTGGGCCTACGGGCCGCAGCCAAAGGGGCATGTGGGCGGAGCCGAGCGCTGTGGAATGCGCGTGCCTTCACTGCGCGTGCATCTACTCGCTCGCTCCGCCCTCTCTCAGGAGGGTGATAAGCCCAATCACACTTGTCAATACGATGTTGTCTCTAAATTTGTCTATATGTTGTTGTCTCTAAACGTACATACACACCCGAGGATGCGGCCGAATATGTACTCAAACTGATGCCTCCCGACCTATACGAGGCGAGCCAACGAGTGAAATACGAAACCAAGCGCGAAGGGCTATTTCTGGATTTGCCATATCTGATTCGCCAATGTGGGTCCGAGGTGTTCCGCAAGCAAAATGGACACGCACCCAAACCCGCCTTCATATCTGTCGAGGCACTCGGAGGGCACGATATCTCTCTCCTCTCCACCGTCATCGGAACCGAGAGACAACTCCAATGCGAATGCGAAAGAACCGGCACCGGGAAATTCGGAGGCCAAGCCTTTGTGCTCGCGGGCGGGGGAGAGAAAGGTTGGTGCCCTAAATGCCCGCATCCGGGGGGTGACTGCATCGCCAATCCGGACAATGTGCGATCGCCTCCGCCGTCAGTATATCTCGACACGAAACGTTGGAACGGCTTGATGAAATTACGCGACGAGAATACCGCCTCGCGTGGTCTACCCAAGCCACAACCGGTCCCCAAACCATCCGATGAGGCGATAAAGCGATACAAAGAGATATTAAGCAAGCGCAAGGAGAGATCCAGACTGGTCTCGAGCTCACGCCCGGGAGGGGGGTGGACCAGGCGGAACACCACGAGCTCGGGCCGCGCCGGCCGATATCGCCGGAATCACCACCGACCTCGAATCCTTTTTCGCCAACATTCTCGACATCACTGACGACCCGGAATTTGTTGGCGTCGCCGTCGACGGACCACCAAGGGGTGAATCTGGCAATGGCGCATGGCTTGCCATCACCGGTGCACATAGTCTCGCCGGAGTGCAGCCGGGACGCGAGGTGACTGACGTCCATATTAGTGAGATTGAGTACGCGGGTGGGGCCATATACGAGTTCGACACACGGGCAGAGGCCTAGCGGGCCCTCGCCGACCTGGGCGACCTAGGCGGCACGTCAGACGATGCACTCTCGGCATCAGAAGTAGCCAACGAATTGGACCGCGCAGTGCAGTTCAATGCAGCGGCAGCCGCCGTCATCGCCGTGTCTCCGCCGCCGTCCGCCGTGCCCCCGCCGCCGTCGCCGATGCTACCGCCCGTAGCATCTGGACTCGCCCCACCAACGCCGTCCGCGGTGGCCCGATTTGCCGCAGCAGGGTCTGAGCTAGGTCCCACACCCTTGCCCTTCGAACCACTACTAGACGTAGCTGCGCCCAGCCCGTCTCCGTACAGTCCGTACGTGCCTTCGCGGCCTTCGCCGCCGCACCCTCCGTCTACACATGCACCTACGACTCCCTACGTACCTCCTCGAGCGCCCACGATGCCGGCGGACGGTGGCCGTGCCCCCTTGCGCAAGCTCTCCTGCGGCGGTAGCTGCGCAACGGTGAGAGAGTCGCGCGACGAGTCGATGTCCGAACCTGCGCCCCCGCCGCCCCCGTCGGCAACCGAACCTTCCGCGTCGCTCAGGAGAAGGCGACCATCCACTGGACCAGGCACCCTACCTACGCAGTACTGGACGGTTTCAGGGGTCTCGCCCGATGAAGATGGGGTCCGACAAACATCATCGCCACTCGAGCTGGTACATATCCAACACCTCGGGATAGTCGGCAACGTCACGAGCTACGGCTTCGGAGAGCCCGGTGAAGCGGCCGCCAGGGAACGTTGGGAACGACTTCGAGCATCTCCCGCCGCCGCAGTGGCACCCGCATCTCCCGCCGCATCTCCCGCCGCCACAGTGGCACCCGCATCTCCCGCCGCCACGATGGCGCCCGCCACTAGGGCGGTTCCTGCTACAGCAGTCGGGCGGAACCTCGGCAGCGACCAGAGAAACACCATGGCCATAGCTCTCGTGCTCGGACTCGTCTGCTGGCGTCTCGCGTCTATCGTCGTAGCATCTACGGATTTTCCGATTGCCGCAGGCTTGCTCGCTGGGGCCGTTCCATTCTACGTCAAACCAGAGGAGAGGCGACCTCTGGCGATCTATGCCATCAACGTCGTCTGGGGAATCATCGCCAGATTAGCCAGGGTTGCGAATGAGCACGGCGCCATTACCTGCACCCTCATAGGCTTCTTCTTCCTGGCGCGAGGTGAGTCAGCGCCCTCTCGAGCAGGTGCCCGCACCGGCGTTGCCGATGATTCCACTGAGATCAGCGATCCACACGACGCAGGTGCCGCTGGCGCCTCGGTCCCCGAACCTCCGGATGGCACGATCATCCCAACCGGCCCAGTCCCGACGATCAACCACGAGACGATAGCGGCCTTCAGTAGCTTACCCAGGGCCGACTTGCTCACAGAAGAGCAGGCGGGGCAGCTCTTCATCGAACTACTCGCCGGTAATGAGACGCCAGGCTCCCTACCCACGTCGATCACGCATTGCCTGGCTATCGCGGACACCGGATGCGCCACGTCTATGGGCAACCACGAGGATCAATTTTACCCGGGGAGCCTGATCGAGAGCAAATCGAACGTGGTCGGAGTCTCCGGTCCCATGACCTTGGACAAGCGAGGAGATTTTCGCTTCCCGATGATGTCTACCCAGCACGGCATCCGGAAATGGGAGGAGCCTCAAGGCATCCTCAACAAGCGATGCCCATACGTCCTACTCGCTCTGGGTAGGGCGTCGATCAGAAACGGACTCGCGATGTACCTGCCCGCGTGGGGGGCAGACGGGAACTTCTCTTACCCCAACGGCGTGAAGATCACTCTCTACAATCGTAACATCCTCGCTCTCCGACCGCTCGGTTACAAGCCCACACCATCTGCTGGACTCTCCACCTCTATCCAATGTCTCGGCGTGCCTGCCTCCGGCAACTACGTATGGTTCCTAGGTTCCGGACCCCGCCGCGATGGGGATGTCCAGGAACAAGCACGCCTGCTCGGGGTAACCTCAGCCGTCGTGAACCTCGACCTCAAGATAGGCGGCTCAAACCACGACTTCACGACACGACGCTTCGTCGACATGGTGATCTCCGCGACCGATAATTCCGGGAGGGCAAGATGCGTGGGCGCGATCGAATCCATTCGGTGCGCGACGTGGTCGGCATCGCTTCACCTATCCGACGCGAATAGCAAACCCGGCAATCCTCTGCGCTCCTTCCCCGACTTCATACTCGGTAAGCCCAACGCCCGCGGGGACATCCCTAAGGCCGTCTCAGACGCCAACACCGAATCCGAGCATACAGTCGAGATTAACTATGCCATCTTACGCCGCGGCGGGTTCGTGATGAGCGAGGCACCCGCTCGGCGACGCCCAGGTAGCGCCCTGATCGAGAAACACGCGCTTGACGATTGTTCGGACCACGCCCACATGTACGATCACCCAGCGTGGGTGAAGTGGTCAACCGACGCCAGAGCCGTCGAAGTGCCGTGGGATCAGTGTATGGATGCGTCGGAGCCCAGGAAAGCGGCAGTAAAATCCTCGATCTGGAAGGTTACGCCCAACATCGGCGGTGCCGTAAAGCTTGTCTTCGGCCAGCAGCAGTGCTCACACCCACCAGGGACCCACATCGCGCTCCGGGGCACCGATGAGCACGGCTTCTATCTGACTAGCTCAACGAAGTGCGAGAATTACCATCCCGATACCTGCCGCCGCATCGCCCGCTGCATTCAGATCTATCTCGATAGCCCAATGGCAGCACGTCTGCCGGCCCCATCTGGAGACGTCGTCGAGCCCGCCGGAGCCGCGCCTTCGCACACCGAACCCGATATGCGTCCTCCTCCTGAGCCTTCCCCCGACTACGAGAAAGCCCTCGCCAAGGGAAAATTTCGCATCCACGCCTTGGCCGCCATCATCCGGGGAAAACATCTCCCTAAGTCGGCTATCTGCTACGAATTCCTGCATCGATCCTTCGTCCACTCCGAGGACCGAGTACTTCGACACCTGCCCGACTCGCTTTGCGATGCCGACGATACGTGGCTTCAGGCCATGCGAACGTATGCCAGTAAACCCCCGTGCGAGGCATGCATTACAGGGGAAGCGCCACGTATCGGGGCCAGTGGCTCCGTGCCACGGGACGAAGGTCTCGTGTTCCTCGACGTCTTCCATATCAGTGTGCCGTGCGTATTCACCGGCTTCAGGATTGTGATCGGCGTCACACACGCCGCCTCGAGGAAGCGTAAGACTATACGCGTGAAAACCAAAGACCAGGCACATCTCGCCATGGAAATTATACTGGCCTATTTCAACTCGGTCGGCAACCCGTCACGTGGATACATACCGACGGCGCGAACGAGCTCAAGGGGTCCCACATGGTGCCCCTGTGCAGATCTAAGAACATTCGCGTCACCTGTACGGTAAAGAAGACCAGCCGCCAGAACCCACAGGAGCCCTCCTGGCGCGCCATCATGTCCGGCACGCGCAAGACCTTACGCCAAAGCAATCTGCCCGTAGGTTTCTGGGGCAGCGCATGGGACGACACCATCGAGGGCCAGTCACTCGTCCCTAGCCGCAACGCGCCTCACGACTGCGCGCTCGGTCGCCTGCTCAGCACGCCCGACAAAGTCGTCAAACCGAAGGGTAGCCATCTTCGCCCGTTTAGCTCGCTATGCTATCCCGTCGTGTCCGAGCGCTTTCCGAGCGGCACGCTGCGTAACAAAGCCGCAAGTCAAGCGAAACGGTGCATCCTTTTGGGCTACTCCGGCGGCCGAAGTGGCGACTTCGAGGCGCTTGGCGTCACTCGTTCGCAACCAGGCTACGTCTGTTACGACCCTGAAACTAATTCCACGATGGTGACCGACGATGTGTACATATGCTGGAAGGTCCAGCCCGGCCTCGAGCGCACGTCCGGGGGGGGGTGGACCATCCCGAGCTCAAAGATTCCTTTCTCTTCCGATTACGAACTCGAGCGAGAGAAGGAGCGCGTCGCGCACGAGCACAGTGGCGGGCCGGAACCGCAGAATCCGGACGCGCAGCACGAGGACGAGCCAGCCAACATTCCAACCGAGATCGAGAACGATTCACAGATTCCAACCGCCGATGCCGAGTTCGACCCCGACCGACTAACGATCACTCCCGGATATCCAGAAGAACCGGACGAATCGGCGCTAGCGCCGAGCCGGGGGGGCGAGCCATCCGACACGCCCATAGCTGACGCGACAGGCATCGACACGCCAGAGCCAGCCGTGCACCACCGCCATCGTTCCACACGCCGGTTCCTCATCCCCCGCGATCACTACCCTGAGTACGCGTGCGACGAACACGGCGGAGTCGGCTGGGAAGTCACCATAGTCGAGAAGAAGGGAGTATGGTCACGATGCCGACACGTCGGCGCCAGCGAGAACGAGGTCGCCTGGGAGGACGTATGGCGAAAGACAGCCGATCTCATCGACGTCTCCACCCTGAAGCAGTCCGGCGGCGACGCATCGGTCGACGAGACACCTGCCGAGGTGCGCCCGAGCGTCGACACAGCCCCGAGAGCCGCCGAGATGCAACCCGTGCCCACAGACGTCACGGGACCCGCACCTGGGCTCGACGATCCGCTACGAGAACCCATGCGACCCGTCCGAGACCGACAGCCGCCTGACCGATACGGCAGCCGTGCGTACGCTACACCCGCGTTGGGCGCCCTGAGGCACGTGTCCGAGGTCGCCCGGTTCGAGTCGACCAGTCCCAGACTGAGCTCCGAAGCATTGGCGGTGATTACCGAGCTCGGCACGGATCGACTGCTCGGTCGCCTCGACGACCTAGCCCGCGACGACGGCCCCCCGTCTCTGCTGCTTGCCTCCGTCGACAACCCCGTGCGGGAACTCAACTCCCTCCAGGGCACGAACGACAACGCCATCCGGACGTACGACCACCTGGACCCAAGGCTACAGCGAGCCGTGATGATCATGACCGACCACGACGAGGCGCTACGCGAATTCGGTCCATCTTCTCCCGAGACGAACCTCCTTCGGGAAGTGTACGCCGCCGCTTCGGTCGACGCCGCTTGCGCTGGCCTCAGAGCACCACCGCTTGATCCACTCTTCGTCCCTATCTCGCCTCAGTGCCTGGATCCCGAGGACGGCGTGCGTCTGGAGCGTATGTTCGACGACAAGTACGGCGGCACAGTCTTCTCCAGCACCAACTACGATTGCGACCCGCTCATAGTAGCAGCTGCCAAGACCAAGTCTTCCCCTCACATTTTCTCCGAACGACAGATGAGAGGCGCGCGTCGGGACGAGCCGAAGCAGATAGGGATCGCGAAGATGAAACGTCTCAATGCGAAGATCGATGTGACCGCTGACGACCCGAAGGTAAGAGGTATGAAGCCCGTCGAGACGATGTGGACGGGCCGGGAAAAATCAACGTCGATGGCACCTGGAAGAGCGACCACGCTCGGTGTGTGGCACGGGGTGATTTGCACTCAAAGTTCTATCACGTGACCCCCAATCAGACTATGTCCCCGGTCGTGCGCACGCCCTCGCTCAACGCCACCGACGCCGTGTCCTGTCTTCGACGCCAGCACACGGCTCCATTCGACGTGCCAGGTGCCTATCTTCAGGGTAAGCAAAGGGGCGAAGAGCAGATCGTCTGTCGCGCTCCTCCCGGGTTTCGCGACTACGACGAGCGAGGAGTCGAGATCCTGTGGCTCATGCTAAATCCTTTGTACGGTCAGGCCGATAGCGGAGCTATATGGAACCGTACGTGGAACGAGTTCATGACCTCGCCAGAGTCATGCGGCTACGATCGCTGTGCTCAGGAGCCCTGCCTGTACAGCAAGCGCCTAGGCGACGAACATGAGCTAGGGCCCGACGACTCGTACCTTACATGCCCGATCTACGTGGATGACGGACGCTTGAAGTACGATCCCACAGCCGAAGCAAAGGCCGAGGCTGCTAGAGACATGAAGCGGATGTCGGAGGAATTCGGCATCGAGTTCAAGGCCATCGATCCAAAGAACGATTTTTTCCTCGGCGCGAATCGTATCACCAGCGACGACCGGTCAACGTGCCTCCTTACTGCGCGCACCTACATCATGGACATGGCTAGGCGCTTCTTCCCGGATGTCGACCTCACACAGTCTTCCGCCGCCTTCCCCGCCTCATGGTCGTATACTCCAGCTGACGAGGCTCTAGTTCAGGAGTGGGAGGCGGCCACTGCCGTTCGCGCTAAGGCCCCCGATCCCCGTGTAAGCAAGTACGGATCCCTTTACGAAGCCTGCCTTCACGCGTCAAAATATCGCCCGGAGATCTTGGCAGCGATGGGACTCCTCGGCAGCTGCCTCACGTTCCCCACCGAACGGATGTACCACTGTCTCGTTCGGGTTCTGGTATACCTCGTGCAAACCAAGAATCTAGGTATCACTTTTTCGGGGAACACGGTGACCTCTCACGTCCTCCGAGCCCGGGCCGACTCGAACTGGTCGGAGAAACGTTCCACCTCGGGATTCGTCATCTTTCTGGCGGACGCGGCCATCAACACTCACTCTCGCCGGCAACACTGCATCACGATGTCGTCATCCGAGGCCGAGCTAGTGGCGCTCGCAGATTGTGCCATCGAGCTTATTCACGTGGACGGCACGCTTGAACACATCGGCTACCGCCGCGATGGTCCCATCCAGGTTGGCACCGACAACAAAGGAGCATTTGATCTTTGCCACCGTTTCACGTCTGCGCAGAATTCCCGTCACGTCGCTCGCAAGCTATTCAAGATGCGCGAGCTACGAGGCGTAGGCACGGTGACAGTAGAGCATGTGCCCACGGAAAATAACCCCACAGATTTATTCACCAAAATCCTATCTCGTCAGGTATTCGAGCGGCATCGTCGGACCGTACTTAACCTTGGCGCGCAATCCTTCGCGGAGCCCGGTTCACACGCCTCAGGCACCTCAGACATCCGGGGCGCGTCTTCCTCAGGGCGTCCGACTACGGGCAATACGAAGACGGCCGCTCGACGAAAACGTCCAGTTTGCTGAGCAGCTGCTCATGCATGGTGTATAGTCTTTCGCGCACGGGTGGCTGCGAGCCGGGGGGGTAGCGTGCCACATGGATGGTACGCGAGCACTCGGACTATATTCCCCTAGGCGTGTGCACATGCTTTGGGCGGATCATACTTTGTACTTTCGTCCGATTGTCTTTAACTAGCCTGCCGGTACTTAGAGGTAGGTAGGCTAGGTTTTTTTTT
>CATOSE010000259.1:0-14097 GCA_951812265.1 Taphrorychus bicolor | reverse complement strand
AGAAATAACGCAAACAGAATGTACAGTAGTTTTACCAAAATTTTAGGTAAACCAGGACCTTATATTGCGACTAGTGAAGTGAAAGTGTATAATACAAATGTATTATACATTGTATTATACCGTTTAATACGGTATGTATTTAACCTCTTCAGTTTATACAAATTACTGGCAACACTGTGATGAGTAGACAACGCTGTAGGAGAATGACATATGACTTAAATGACATATAACTGACTTCATTTTTTAACTTTCGTCCATTTGTTTTATTTTTTTTTATAAAAAAAAATTGTTATTTTATAATTAGTACTAGTAGTGAAGTAAATGTGTATAATATAGTAATAATGGGAGGCCTGGACTCTTATTCTATAGCAAAGAGTGAAAGTGAAAGTGAGAATTGCTGGCCAATGGAATTCGTCAATAGAATTTTTTGACCAATCAAGGTTGCCAAATTCACGAGTGAAAGTGAAAGTGAGAATTGCTGGCCAATGGAATTCGTCAATAGAATTTTTTGACCAATCAAGGTTGCCAAATTCACACTTTCACTTTCACTCTTTCCTATAGAATAAGCGCCCTGGCAAATTTGGGCGATTATACAAAAATGTTTAGTTTTTCAATCAAATAATAACAACTCCCAGAAAAATTGTTCGGTTTGGAAGTGCAAGTTTTGCTCAAAGCAATATGCAAAAAATTACTATAGAATGGTGAGGCACCTGCAAATTTGTACTAAGCAGGATTTGCCAGAATCGGTAAGAGCCCATATAAATGCCCACTCATTACTGGATTCGATAGCATGTGCATTATTTTAGATAGGTGTTTATTTGGGACAAAAGCCATGTCATGTAGAAGGGTTTGAACTAGAACTACATTTTGAAAATAATAACTATTGAATCCTGCGTTGAGAGTGGGCTGAGTGGGCCACCCTGTTTACCCTTAATCCAAAGGAAAAATTGGATTTGAATTATAAAAATAACACCTTAATTTATACAACTAATATCACACATACTCTAAATAAAATTAAACATTTTGTTAATTTTTACATTGCAATAAGATTACGCTCTTTTCCTAATCCTGATTGTAGTGAAAAAAAAATCCCGCTCTTTTTTTGAATTTAATACTGTATAATACAATGTATTTTACTCTGTATAATACAATGAAAAATAAAATACCGTATTTTCTCATCTCTAATTGCGACTCAAGTAAACGGACCTTGTAGCTCCGATCCGCCTTATGAGTGCAAAAAGACTTATGGACACCAAGGAGTACTTCCGTCCTTCTCTATACTCTGACAACGAAATTTGACTGTAGGCTTCTACTGGTGGTTTCGGTTAGTGCTCGTTCATCCATTCGGCGTAACGATGTTCCTTCTCAACCACTATTTACCAATTCCCCAGAAACGACCCTTCTCGCGTTTCCCCCAAACTAGACTGACCTTCGTGAGTCTCCGAGACCAAGACTTCCTTGGTGAGGTGAGGACCCTACTAAAACTTCTTTTTCTACTTTTAAACAGTGGGCTAGTACCTGATAGTAGTCGTTCGTCCTTCCGGCGTAATGTCGGCCTCCAAGCAGCCTCAACCCGGCTCTCCGCACCGACTCCTTGTGAGTCCCCCAAAACCGGACCCCCTTCGTGAGCACCCAGACCAACACTGCCGTTTCTCTTTCAAAACGCTCGTGCTAACTTTCTTTATCGTCAGCACATATTTCTCAAACGATTGCAACCTTCTTTTCCATGACGTCAATGAGCGGCTCTATGCACCCATATGTTGAACAAATTTTCGAGGTTCGATTTTTTTTAATTTGGATCAACTAGTGCTTGGTTACTAAACCGGTCATCGGCCGACCATTTCTAAGAATGTTGCAATTTTTATGTCTTTTTGCTCCTTTGTGACAATATTGTTTAAGAATTAGACTAACTAACCGGTCTCGGTCCCTAAGCTAATAATCTATAAAACTCCCTAATATTCATCAAACAACCAAAGAATTTCACTAAAAGTTGTAAATACCACCAAAAAATTTCACTAAATGTCGTTGCTCTTGATGTTAAAAAGTTGAGATTCAACCAAATTTAATGGCTGTTCTAAGCTGCTCCTTTGAGAGGTGTCTCCAATAAAGTTTAAAAGCATCAACAATTTCTGGGTTGGTTACAAGGTTGGTTACAAGTCCAATAGACCATCCATGATTATTTTCAGGAGTATCCTCGGTTCTGAATTTGGAGAAATTTTCTTATGTTCAGCCACTAGTAGCCGTACGCTCGTTCCCACATTTCCATTGATTAATGCAAACTCCTCATTTCCCAATATGAGAATATCTCGTTTATAATCCATGTTTCCGGATGAGATCCATTCTCAAGATAAAGTCGTCCTTAATCTTGGCAACTAACACTTTATGCTGAGCCTCAATTCGCACTCCAATCATGATGCTAACATCGGGCATTGGTCGTATGGTATATCCAGTGACTTTGTACTAGACCCAAGTATGGTTATATGTCGCCGAAATACACGCTGTTTCCAAGATCTCCAGCATTCTTTTTTCTGATCAATTCTTTCTACATTACAGTATCTGCGTTAAGCTTATCTCTCTTGTGGCACCCTTTACTGTCAAAACATAACGAACGAACAACGATCCAAGCACCGACGTATGCATGACGTTTCCTGATTTTCTGACTTTTCTTTATTATAATAAATATTGTTTTCGGGAGCGCTCTGAGAGTATCGATATCCTTACATTCTTATTAAGAAACTAAAGGATGGGAATAATCAATTTTTAACTTCGTATGTCACCGTTGGTGTCACTAATTGTGCCGGTTCCACGACAATGACAAAATATTGGGAGTTTTGTTACGACGAAAGAGACAGGCTTATATAAATACGTCGATGCTATATTTACAACATGTGGTGTCGCCATGCCTGATTCTAGTAGTACAAAGTCACTGGGTATATACTACAAGTTTATCTGACCTTACGATGGTCACGTCTCCTTTTGTATCGATGGTGATTTGGATCCTTTGTTCCCTAATGCGTCAGGCCACTGTAAGACTTTGCCCTCCCAAATTATTGACTTTAACGAACCTGGGGGGTTATTGGCATAAGCAGGTAATCAGGGTATATTAACAGCCATAAGGGAGCAATTGACCGCAATGGTCCCCTTATATCGACCGGAGTTAGTTTTCCTGGCGCCTGCTTCGGTTTTGGTCGCCGCTCGGTCGTCTTAAACAACGCACAGCGACGGACTCCGTGCCCTACTGCGGCAGTTGCTTTTGTTGTGTCCCAGTTTGCCGCAATTAAAACCTTGATGCCCCGTTTGATGATCGAGGCGTCCTTTCTACAAGCACTTGCACATTCGTTGTCACATCCTTGAGCACTTTATATAAATTGATCGTAGATGTATCCTCCTCGTCGTCGCTAGTTGCCATTCTTACGCGTGGGGAGATATCTTATGATATCTTAATGGTTCGATTGAAACGCTCGACCATGTCATTTGCGGATTCCCTGAAATTCCATGATCTTCTTGAAAAGTTGCGATTCAAAATTCCGTCCCTGGTCCGAATGAAGCTCTAATGGTACGCCGAATCTATTGAAGAATTCGTCAGCCAAGACCCTTGCTACGGTCTTTCTTGATTTGATAGTGCATAAGCTTCAGGACATTTACTGAAATAATCCATGGCAACTAAGATGTATTTGTTGTCATCGTGCGTTTCTGGAAAAGGACCTGCCACCTCGATCGCACTTCTTTCAAATGGGGCGCCAACATTGTATTGCTTCATTTGCCCCCTAATCTTTCTTTGTGGTCCTTTTACGGAGCAGCAGGTATCACAATTTCTGCACCATTCTTCGACCTCATCTCGGCAATTCACCCACTATTACCTTTCCCGAATTCTATCCAGGGTCTTATTCACTCCGAAATGGCCTCCATTGTGCATTTCTCGCAAGACATCTTTCCGTCTACTTTCTGGTACGACAAGCTGGAGCGGGGCACTTTTCCCGTCGGGGCTTCCCCAAGTTCGCTTCACCAAGTAAACCATTCTGCATCGACAAGGAATCCCATTGAGCCCACATAGCTTTTACTTCCGGGCTCTTATATGCTATGTCCTTCCAATCAGGTCTTTGATTTTCCAACTTCCATTGACGTATTAACCCCATAGCATTATAGGTGGTTTGTTCTACCTTCATTTGTTCAATGGTCCAATATTCGTCAACGTCAATCCTGATTCTCCTAAGAAAGCTTGGTCCTTTTCGTTGTTCTACTCGTTGGCAGTGTCGACATTCCCCTTTGCAACGCTGCGTGATAATGCATCTGCGTTACCATGAGATCTGCCTGGACGATGCCAGGGATGGTGAGGCTTCTTCCAAGCTGTCCAATCCTAATAATCCTGGGAGCTTCCGTGGGGCCAGTCAGCGCTCGCCCCTTCACATTGAGTTGTCTTAGTTTTCCGGCTGATGCGTCAGTCCGCCAGATTGTCGTCGGAGCGGATTCCGACTCCTTTCCCGTCGAACGCGACCGTCCTTTTTAAAATGGCCCATTCTGCCGCAGTTGAAACAATGTCGAATATTCTGCCGCAGTTGAAACAATGTCGACGGGTTTCTGTAGGTCGGCATTTCGGTCCATATTTCTTCTGTAACCAATGTATTGTGCCCTGCTTCTTGCTTGGTCGAAATATGAAGTCATTTGCTTCCTGAATTCTCGCTCTGCTGACCGAATGCTGCTCCAATGCCCGAATTAATGCCTCTTTTGCAGTCAACCTCAAATGGCATTTCTTTCTCTATCGCGAACTCCTTCGATAACTGCTGGACTGATAGCTGGTCAAGGAAATTAGAGGGAGCGGCAGGATACGCTAATCTTGTCAAATGCTCAATGTCCCCTTCAAATTCCTGTAAGTTTTCGCCTGGTTCTGTTTCATTTGTAGTTCTCTCTGGTAGATTATTTCGCGATAAGCATTACCAAACCTCCTCTCTCACGCCGCGGCAATTGCGTTGTAATTGAACTTTTCAGTCTACAATGTAGCCTTGATGTCTGCAGCTTTTCCTCTCAAAGCTACTAAAAGTTCGGTAGCCTTGTTCGAATCTGTCCATCCATTTTTAACTAACATTTTTAACTGAGCCCTAGTAATGTTTAGTCGCTCAGCGGTTGAAGTTGGCCCACTGCGAAGTGTTTCCCAGATTCGCCATCGTTCTTCTAACTCCGTCATTTTTATCTCTACGTTATGTTTGACTTGATCCACGTCTTGCTTGACTTCAGTCATTTTGGTTGAGACAAGTTTTTGTCTCAACCATCTGTGTCGCAACGACTATCCGGTAATGCTTGAAATAGCGCAGCTTGATTTTTTCTTTGTTTATTTATCTCAAGTTGCCTTTGTTTTTCTTGTTCTACCAGAAAATTCCTTTGTTCCTCTTTGTCCTTCTTCAGCATTTCCATAAGTGCTGCGAGTTGTTCATCCATGATTTTTGTCGTAGATCGAGTATATGGCATGTAGAAAACACCAAAGTTCTTGTACTGTCTTTCCAACGCAACATTCCACGAGCGCGACGACTTCTTTGTCCGTATAGTCACAAGTTTCACGAAAATTATCCCACTTCTGACACCAGTTGTTACGGGATACGGATTCCAATAATGTATCTTCAATTAGTTAATTGAAGATAAATTATTTGAAGATAAAAGTAGTTACACACTTTTATTTACTTTTAACTTTTAAAACACGATTAAACCACAATTACTTTCTACTAACAATTCGCACTGTTCGCTTGTCCGCTTATTTCGCTTATTTACTGCACTGCACTATCTATCTCGCGCGGCTCGCTGGTTTATATACCCGGCCTGAACACCCTCTCGTACTTTCGAGAACGGGGGACGACTATTCCTGGTTCTCGATTATTCTAGATTGGTTCCCGGAGTCGCGGTTGGCGTTCGGCGTTTGAATCTCTATGGACCGACGGTCAGGCGTAACAATAATAATTAACAATATAATTTTAACTTTATTGCTAGGCTACATTAGTGCGTTTAAGAATTTAAAATCTGAATTTTCTGTTCAATTTCGAAAGTTTTTTGCCAATTACTTTTGCACATTTTCCAAAAACGGAAAACGAAGTGGTGAAAAAAGTTTCTAAATTGAATAGAAAATTCAGATCTTTAGAAAAACAAACAGTGCAAAAAAGTTTCGGAAGGTAAAAGGTCACAGCCCCGGAAAAACTAAGGCGCTGTAGATTCTCGCCGTCAGTTATATTCTATAGAGACAAATATCTCGAAAACTTAAAAAAATTAAACTTTAACACTCCGTATCTCCGAGACGAAGCGTTTGCCAGTCTACGTTTGTATGATCTTTTTTATTCAAATTTAGTTCAGAAATGCGCCTTTGTCATTACTATATTATTTGTATAGGTCCTCTGTCCTCTTCTGGGAGAACTTGTCAAAAGGAGTGTATTCTCGGAGGATAAGCCGGACAACTTGCCACCGGAGATGCACACTTACGTCGCCCAATTAGAAGGAGAGGATCCGGAGATATTTCGTTACAATTCGTTTATGTGCATTCAAGATCCTTTCGATCTGAGTCACAACTTGACTAAAGCTGTTCAGCAGGGTACGTTGACCACTTTTCAAAATATGTGCAAATTAAGCTTGGACCATATCGCCGCATTGGAGTAATTTTAACTATTATTATTTTTATTATTATTATTATTATTATTATTATTGTGTATTTGTGTCAAATTATTGTATTTGCTATTTTTTAAATCTGACAAGATAGACTAGGCTCTCTTTTATTTGTGTCTTGTTTATTTTTCCTGTTTCCGAACAATTAGGTTATTTCCTATTTCTACGTACATGGTATTCATTTTTGGACACTTTAGCAAGGTATCTCCCTAGTTACGAAAACCTATATAGGGTTAGGGTTTTCGTAAGCCTATGTCATTGTTTTGGAAAACAAACGATATGGCAATATTATATTATCACCAAGATTGTAGGGGACATTATTATGAACCCTGTAACGAAGTTTAAAAATTAACACCACACTAATTAACCTTTATTGCTAATTTGTCTACCTTAACCAACATAAAAAAAAATTGTTTTTAAAATCCTCATTTTTATAAAACCTATTTTTATAATCTGATAATAAAAATATTTCCATTATCTGATAATTTGTAAGAGGGCGCTGGTGCACTCGAATGAAGGTGACCTTGATGCAGGCAACACTGACTGCATCAAGAACTGCGACTTTCTTATTTATAACTAAAGCAATTCGTCACATTCTAAACCTCAGGCGAGTAGAAGTCATGTTAATTTCATCCCAAAGAAGCGTCCTCTGTTTTAATTATCACATAATTTTGATTGTTTAAAAAAAAATTACACAAAAAATATTAGAACTATTTTATTGATACCTATTTTTATCAGATAATGAAAACTATTTTTATTACCCGAAAATTTAAATAAACTGCTGGCCAATTGCTTTGCAACACTCGATTTTTGCACTAAGTTTGAGAGAACGTAACTTTAGAATGGACCAACGGATTTCTTCGAACAAAGCGATTTTGGGTTCTTGCACTCTGTCCTTGCACTAATTTACGTATTACGTAGTAAGTTTAAATAATGTAAATTATATTCCGCTGCAATTATACAGGGTGGAAAATAAGGTGACGTAATTTTGTGAATATTAATAATATTAATATTTATAGTTTTTAATTTTTTTCAACCCCTCAGGCAGTGAAGCATTCTATGGGGTGTGCACTAAAACATTCCTTAATCCTCCCCAAATGGAACTGTATATGTTTAATTTTTGGAACGCGGACATTAAAAGTGTCCAGGCCAGTCCGAAGTGCGATAACACTAGTATCTTATTTATAGTTTTTATTTTTTTCTAACCCCTCAGACGGTGAAGCATTCTATGGGGTTGGTACTTACGAAAACATCCCTCAATCCTTTCTTAATGGAAGTATAGATGTTTAGTTTTGGAACGCGGACACTAAAAGTGTCCAGGGCGCCCTGAAGTACGATAACAGTAGCATCTTATTTGCACTGCCTCATCGCCTTTGATAATGTCTGCCGCAGTAGTAGACGAAACGTCAGGAAGAAATTCCATTGGACCACGGCCTTATAGCCCGGAAAACACTTTAGATAGTATCTTATTTATAGTTTTTATTTTTTTCCAACCCCTCAGACGGTGAAGCATTCTATGGGGTTGGTACCTACTAAAACATCCCTCAATCCTTTCTTAATGGAAGTATAGATGTTTAGTTTTGGAACGCGGACACTAAAAGTGTCCAGGACGCCCTGAATTGTGATAACAGCAGCATCTTCTTTATAGTTTTTATATTTTCAACCCCTCAGACGGTAAAGCATTCTATGAGGTGTGTACTAAAATATCCCTTAATCCTTCCCAAGTGGAAGTATAGATGTTTAGTTTTGGAGCGCGGGCACTAAAAGTGTCCAGGACGCCCTGAATTGCGATAACAATAGCATCTTATTTATAGTTTTTATTTTTTTTTAACCCCTCAATCTGTGAAGCATTCTATGGGGTTGGTAATAAAACATCCCTCAATCCTCCCCTAATGGAAATATAGATGTTCAGTTTATGAACGCGGATACTAAAAGTGTCTAGGACGCCCTGAATTGTGATAACAGCAGCATCTTATTTATAGTTTTTATATTTTTCAACACCTCAGACGGTAAAGCATTCTATGAGGTGTGTACCAAACATCCCTTAATCCTCCCCAAATGGAAGTATAGATGTTTAGTTTTGGAACGCGGACACTAAAAGTGTCCAGGGCGCCCTGAAATGCGATAACAGTAGCATCTTATTTGCACTGCCTCATCGCCTTTGATAATGTCTGCCGCAGTAGTAGACGAAACGTCAGGAAGCAATTCCATTGGACCACGGCCTTATAGCCCGGAAAACACTTTAGATAGTATCTTATTTATAGTTTTTTATTTTTTTTAACCTCTCTAGACTCTGAAGCATTCTATGGGGTTGGTAAACATCCCTCAATCCTCCCCTAATGGTAATATAGAGGTTCAGTTTATGAAAGCGGACACTAAAAGTGTTCAGGGCGCCCTGAAGTGCTATAACACTAGCATTTTATTTATAGTTTTTTTTTTCAACCCATAAGACTGTGAAGCATTCTATGTGGTGTGCACTAAAACATCTCTTGATCCTCCTCAAATGGATCCGAATATGTTTAGTTTTGGAACGCGGACACTAAAAGTGTCCAGGACGCCCTGAATTGTGATAACAGCATCATCTTATTTATAGTTTTTTTATTTTTCAACCCCTCAGACGATAAAGCATTCTATGAGGTGTGTACTAAAACATCCCTTAATCCTCCCTAAATGGAAGAATAGATGTTTAGTTTTGGAACGCGGACACTAAAAGTGTCCAGGACGCCCTGAAGTGCGATAACAGTAGCATCTTTATTATAGTTTTTAATTTTTGCAACCCCTCAGACGGTAAAGCCTTCTATGAGGTGTGTACTAAAACATCCCTTAATCCTCCCCAAATGGAACTGACGATGTTTAGTTTTGGAACGCGGACATTAAAAGTGTCCAGGACGCCCTGAAGTGCTATGACACTAGCATTTTATTTATAGTTTAATTTTTTTTCAACCCCTCAGACTGTGAAGCATTCTATGTGGTGTGCATTAAAACATCCCTTAATCCTCCTCAAATGGATATGTATATGTTTAGTTTTGGAACGCGGACACTAAAAGTGTCCAGGACTCTCTGAAATGCGATAACACTAGCATCTTATTTATAGTTTTTAATTTTCAACCCCTCAGACTGTGAAGCGTTATATGGGGTTGGTACTAAAAGTTTCCTCAACCCTTCTCTAATGGAAGTATAGATGTTTAGTTTTGGAACGTGGACACTAAAAGTGTCCAGGACGCCCTGAATTGTGATAACACCAGCATCCTATTTGTAGTTTTTTATTTTTTCAACCACACAGACTGTGAAGCATTATATGGGGTTGGTACTAAAACATTTCTCAACCCTCCCCTAATGGAAGTATAGATGTTTAGTTTTGAAACGCGGACACTAAAAGTGTCCAGGACGCCCTGAAGTGCGATAACAGTAGCAACTTATTTATAGTTTTTAATTTTTTTCAACCCCTCAGACGGTGAAGCATTCTATGGTTCGTACTAAAACATCTCCCAATCCACCCTTAATGGAAGTATAGATGTTTAGTTTTGGAACGCGGATACTAAAAGTGTCCAGGACACTCTGAAGTGCGGTAACACTAGCATCTTATTAGTTTAGTTAGTTTAAGCATTCTATGAGTTGTGTATGAGAACATCCCTTGAACTTTTCCTACTCGATCTATATATGTATAATTTTGGAACTCCAAAAATAAAAGTGTCTGGACACCGTTAATTAAGATGATATAGGGCCTTATAGACAGTTTTTATTTTTTTTTCAACCCCTCGAATAATAAAACATTCTATAGGATCGGTAGTATAACATCTCTCAACTACCCTAATCGATTATCGAATTGTATTACCAATTTAACATCGAAACTAATGACTGATATTTATATAAATTACTTTTTCTACAACCTTCGATCAAGTTGATCATGCACACTTACTCTTTAAGCTCGAACACCAATTTGGTTTTTCTCAAAGACTGGTTGAAGTTCTTCGTTCGTATTTGACGTGGAGATAGAGGGATAGAGGTCATCTTGGGAGGATCAAACTTGGGTCCACTTCTGTTCAATATTTTTATTAACAACTTGCTTGATAGCATTGCCTGTTTGAGGTTAGCCTATGCTGATGACTTGAATAATTTTGATCTCGTAACTTGTAATTGCTGACTGTGGTGCTTTGCAGAGTGGCGTCCAGGCAGTCACAGACTGTTGTCTCGAGAATCGGTAGTACCTCAATTTTTGGTAAATGTGTTGTAACTAGCTACCATAGGCTTAGTAAACCGGTCGGCTTTCCCTATAGGGTTGAGGGCACTGAGCTCCACAGATGTGATTGCATCAAGGATCTCGGGGTCTATTTCGATAGCAAATTTACCTTCATACCTCACATCACGCAGACGGCTTCCTCTGCATCTAGAACTCTGGGTTTTGTGATCAGAAGTTGCAAGTATTTCCGCGAGACATCCACCGTCAAGATGTTATATTATGCGTTTCTCAGATCCAGGTTGGAACACTGCTCGATGGTGTGGGGTCCCATCTATAGCTGTCACGGTGTGGCTATTGAGTCGATGCAGAGAAGATTTCTGAAGTACCTGATTTATAGCGAGGACCGCACCTGTCCGGAGAGAGGAATCGAACATGTTCGTTGAGCAGGTGTAACGAGTTGTCTCTCAGCAGTAGACGAGCGGTGGCTATATCGATTGTTCTTGGTTACTGAGGGAGATCTGTGTTCTGATTTCGCGGGCCGAGGCCAATACGTATTTTAGCACGTTTTAAGTCGTTTTACGTCGATTTGCACTGGTTTTAGCTGAAAACATAAAATTACACCAAAAACCACTAATTATACTCAAATACGTATTTTAGCACGTTTTAAGTCGTTTTACGTCGATTTCTACTCGTTTTATCTGAAAACATAAAATTACACCAGAAAACCACTAATTATACTCAAATACGCATTTTAGCACAATTTAAGTCGTTTTACGTCGATTTCTACTGGTTTTAGATGAAAACATAAAATTAAGCCAAAAAACCACTAATTATACTCAAATACGCATTTTAGCACGTTTTAAGTCGATTTCCACTGGTTTTAGCTGAAAACGTAAAATTACACTAAAAAACCACTAATTATACTCAAATACGTATTTTAGCACGTTTTAAGACGTTTTACGTCGATTTCTACTGGTTTTAGCTGAAAACATAAAATTATACCAAAAAAACACTAATTAGACTCAAATACGCATTTTAGCACGTTTTAAGTCGTTTTACGTCGATTTCTACTCGTTTTAGCTGAAAACATAAAATTACACCAGAAAACCACTAATTATACTCAAATACGCATTTTAGCACAATTTAAGTCGTTTTACGTCGATTTCTACTGGTTTTAGCTGAAAACATAAAATTACGCCAAAAACCACTAATTATACTCAAATACGCATTTTAGCACGTTTTAAGTCGTTTTACGTCGATTTCTACTCGTTTTAGCTGAAAACATAAAATTACACCAGAAAACCACTAATTATACTCAAATACGCATTTTAGCACAATTTAAGTCGTTTTACGTCGATTTCTACTGGTTTTAGATGAAAACATAAAATTAAGCCAAAAAACCACTAATTATACTCAAATACGCATTTTAGCACGTTTTAAGTCGATTTCCACTGGTTTTAGCTGAAAACGTAAAATTACACCAAAAAACCACTAATTATACTCAAATACGTATTTTAGCACGTTTTAAGTCGTTTTACGTCGATTTGTACTGGTTTTAGCTGAAAACATAAAATTACACCAAAAAGCCACTAATATACCCAAATACGCATTTTAGCACGTTTTAAGTCGTATAACGTCGATTTCTACTGTTAGCTGAAAACATAAAATTACGCCAAAAAACCACTAATTATATTCAAATACGCATTTTAGCACGTTTTAAGTCGTTTTCCACCGGTTTTAGCTGAAAACATAAAATTCCACCAAAAAGCCACTAATATACCCAAATACGCATTTTAGCACGTTTTAAGTCGTATAACGTCGATTTCAACTGGTTTTAGCTTAAAACATAAAATTACACCAAAAAGCCACTAATATACCCAAATACGCATTTTAGCACGTTTTAAGTCGTATAACGTCGATTTCTACTGTTAGCTGAAAACATAAAATTACGCCAAAAAACCACTAATTATATTCAAATACGCATTTTAGCACGTTTTAAGTCGTTTTCCACCGGTTTTAGCTGAAAACATAAAATTCCACCAAAAAGCCACTAATATACCCAAATACGCATTTTAGCACGTTTTAAGTCGTATAACGTCGATTTCAACTGGTTTTAGCTTAAAACATAAAATTACACCAAAAAGCCACTAATATACCCAAATACGCATTTTAGCACGTTTTAAGTCGTTTTACGTCGATTTCAACTGGTTTTAGCTTAAAACATAAAATTACACCAAAAAGCCACTAATATACCCAAATACGCATTTTAGCACGTTTTAAGTCGTATAACGTCGATTTCTACTGTTAGCTGAAAACATAAAATTACGCCAAAAAACCACTAATTATATTCAAATACGCATTTTAGCACGTTTTAAGTCGTTTTCCACCGGTTTTAGCTGAAAACATAAAATTACACCAAAAAGCCACTAATATACCCAAATACGCATTTTAGCACGTTTTAAGTCGTTTTACGTCGATTTCAACTGGTTTTAGCTTAAAACATAAAATTACACCAAAAAGCCACTAATATACCCAAATACGCATTTCAGCACGTTTTAAGTCAATTTCCACTGGTTTTAGCTGAAAACGTAAAATTACACCAAAAAACCACTAATTATACTCAAATACGTATTTTAGCACGTTTTAAGTCGTTTTACGTCGATTTCAACTGGTTTTAGCTTAAAACATAAAATTACACCAAAAAGCCACTAATATACCCAAATACGCATTTCAGCACGTTTTAAGTCAATTTCCACTGGTTTTAGCTGAAAACGTAAAATTACACCAAAAAACCACTAATTATACTCAAATACGTATTTTAGCACGTTTTAAGTCGTTTTACGTCGATTTGCACTGGTTTTAGCTGAAAACATAAAATTACACCAAAAAGCCACTAATTATACTCAAATACGCATTTTAGCTCGTTTTAAGTCGTTTTTCGTCGATTTCTACTGGTTTTAACTGAAAACATAAAATTACACCAAAAAAACACTAATTAGGCTCAAATACGCATTTTAGCACCTTTTAAGTCGTTTTACGTTGATTTGCACTGGTTTTAGCTGAAAACATAAAATTACACCAAAAATCACTAATTATACTCAAATACGCATTTTAGCACGTTTTAAGTCGTTTTACGTCAACTTCAACTGGTTTTAGCTGAAAACATAAAATTACACCAAAAAGCCACTAATTATACTCAAATACGCATTTTAGCTCGTTTTAAGTCGTTTTTCGTCGATTTCTACTGGTTTTAACTGAAAACATAAAATTACACCAAA
>CATOSE010000258.1:0-28235 GCA_951812265.1 Taphrorychus bicolor | reverse complement strand
AAGCACTTAGAATACATTATATATATATTTAAAGGCCCTCTGTACCACTAATACTTGTCACGGCATCCAGTGGTGCCATGGGCACAGCTTTGCTATCTGCCGGCGGACGTACGCACGAACGCCTCCCTGCGCCCCACGTATCTGGTTAAAGGGCGCACACGCACGCTGCCGACGCAACCCACCCCAGTCAGACATGTCAACACTCAGCAAATTTGCATCAGATGGCTGAGTGGCTGTGGCATAGGTGGTACCGATGTGCACGCGTAGAAACTCCTTGATGAGCGCCACATCCGCTTTGACGTCTTTTGGGGTTGCCGAATCGCGCGCACGCTTCCGGTCGATGACTGACCCTTATAGACCGCACAACGTATTGCATAAAGTTGAGGCGCCGAATGAATTTGATGATTTGCCATTCTGATACGTTTGAGACCACTTCCTCCTTGATCCACATATTCATTTCTCAATGGGCATGTCCCATCCAACGTGCGCGTGGATCCAGCGAATCGTGCGTGTGTTGTGGTAAAACGCTTGCAGTGGGGCTACGAGTGCAGCTCCCCAGTACACCAAGATCACAGACATCTGCCTATAGTTCGTTTTGTTTGCCTTGGCAGTAAGAGTGCACGCCAGATTCTCCCGCCATAACATATCCAAAGTGCTTCGACTCATTTCGCCGAACGGCGCGCTTGTATTCGAGGTACTTAAATGCGAAGAGGTGAAGGAAGAAGACTACGTAAGCAAAGCTGAGGTTGCGTTCTGCATCTGCCAGAAAGGGCTGCATCATGTGGTAGGTTGTACCAATGCGAGCTATCTCTACGACATACTCGGCGCACGCTTGACTCACGATGCGCAGAAAGTGTTGGTGCGTGTAGAAATCGACAATCGTTGGGTCCGCCTTGACTTGCCTATTGCCAACCACCGCAGCAAAGCGCATGAGCAAAGGTGCCCATATCCTCCAGTCACCATGCATAAAATGGTAGAGGCCATGTGGATTCTCCCCATGCGTGGCACCATCCACAGGCATAGTCTCCAAGTATCGGCGCGGGTCTTGCGCCAATAGGTGGATCAATCGCATGTAGGAAGGCCATTCGCCACCGAGCATGAGCCCCTCGCTGAATTTGTGGAAGATAGAGCCTCGCATGAGATCTAGTTCGAAGTTGACATCATCGTAGGAACTCTGGAGCCTGTCGAAGATTGGGTCGTGAAAGTGAAATCGTGTCGGCGGGTACGGCGAATCGAAATGCTCTTCCGCCCCAGATGTCGCCATTCGCCGCAGCATCGAGGTAGTGCTTCCATCTAAAGCGCATGTTCTTTACAATATCTGCTGCAAGAGGGCTGAAGCCGTCGACAAAATCGTCCAGGCTCAGATCGGTCCTGAATATTCCCACCTGCACCAAGCAGATTTGCCATGCCTGTGAAGGTGGGCCGGCATCGCAAGTGCCGGAAGGAAGACCGTCGCCCAGTTGGTCATGATGATTTGGCGACCGCCGCTTTGGGAAGTCGCAAAGCTGCTGTAGCCTACATTCATACTAAGGTTGTCGAACACCGCAGCAGTGATACCCTCTGCCACAGGGTAGGTTGGGCCAGGGTCACGCTCGATCGCGTCGTCGCAAAGCGATTCGGTCCATGTGCGGCACATCACTGCACGGCCGAAAAATGACACTGCCTGCCAGACGGGCTTCGGCACTTTGTAGTACAGCCACATCACGGACATAGCAGCCGTCTCGATCGGCACCGATTTCTGCGAGCGTGCCGGAAGAGAGCAGATAGCACAGCCTCCCAGCGTGATTGGCTCCCAGCTTCAAAGCGCACGATACCTAATACGCACACCAGCAGCACTCGAGTCTGCTATCTGCTGCTCGAGCAGCTGGTGTAGAGCGGGGTTCGCCTTCCTCGAAGCGATCCGCGACTGTCTCAGGCCATGTGCCCCGCCCACAGCCGCATCGATCAGATCGTTGCGAGACCCAGCGCTGTCTGAGTCATACACGAATGGCGGTGTGCTGATTTGTAGCAGCTCTGTAAGGCTCGCCAGCATGTCGCTGGCAGACGGAGCGGTCAACGTCTTGCGGCGCTTCGATGTGCGTAAAGCCTGCCTCTGCTGAGGCGCACAGCAGCGCAGCGACGAGGCCACATGCCGAGGCCCGGCATCGCCATCATCCTGCGGTTCGGCGCCAACTGCATTTGGAAGTAGCCCTAAGTTTAAGTGAAGCCACACACCTGATTCTGTGTGAACTGAAGCCACAACCTGAACCTGTCTCTTTTTTTAAGAGAGAAGCTCACCGTAGAGCTCGCCCACTAGAGTACCGCTAAAAAAACAGACGGTACGGTGGAAGCAAATGGCAGCCAAATTGCGAATGGCAGGCAATGAGGGCGGCCGACGACCACGGACGACGACAACGACGAGGACGAGGATTTGCCTCTCGCCCAGCTGATGAAACCGAAGTACCCCTTCGACGCGACGACGACGGATTGCGTGCTCGATGTGCGGTCGCTGTGCGCGCTGCCTCAAGATGCAGATGAGGATGGCGCCGCTGCTTTTCGTGCGCTGCTGCTGCCCAAGGGAAAGACGCTGCATGTTCCGGACGAGCCCGGCTGCTACGCCACGCTCGGGCCGTACCGGGTGCAGTCTTCGATCGCTTTAGTGCACTTCGCGTCCGCCACCGCCCGCAATCCTTGAGCTGCTGCTGGCGTTCGTGGACCACGGCATGCTGTCGAATGGCGCCTCGACGGGCTTGTTCGTCATGTCGCTGCAGCTGCCGCTGCAGAAGAAGCGCAACCGTTTTGAAGAGACGCCGCGGTTCACTAAGATGGCGGACGTCAGCGGCTTCACGAGCATCGACGCGAAGGAGCAGCCCTGGTGCGCCGAGCTGGAGCCTGCGCTCAAGTGTCAACCGCTGTTCGAGGCGAACAAGCTGTACACGCCGAAGGCGGTCGTCTAGCATCTGCGCGTGCCGTTGGCCACGCGTATCAAGGGCCTGCTGGACGTAGCACGCGCAGGTATCGCGGATAAGGTGACCGTCCTTGCCCGTCAGGACAAGAGGCAGGCTGAGAAGGTGAAGGGCGATGTTGACTACACAACTCGACAAGTCGCACGAGTAGCTGCAGAGCCTCCCTCCGAAGAAGTACGACCGGCGCACAGAGGAGCGCATCACGGTAGTCACGCCTGGCGATTCAGAAGGCGCCGCTTGGCTGATGTCGCCGCAGCGGGAGCAGCTGCAGTCTGGCTCTGCACAGTGCAAGCCTACCGTGCGTGCTATTCGGCAACTACAGGCAGCTGCCGATCCCGCCGCCGACGCCGCTCCCGCCGCCGCTCCCGTGCACGATCCCTTAGAGTTCAGCTCCGACTCCGACGACTCCCAAGACCCCCCGTCCGGCGATTCGGAGCCGGAGCCGGGCGCACAGCAGGGCGAGCCGCAATTGGAGCCGACCGGCAAGGGCAAGCGTGCGCGCAGTTCGACGACTCGCTTTGTCCCAGATGCTGACGCGCAGAAGTCGACCAAGAAGCCCAAGGGTGAGCGAAAGGCTAAGGTATGGTGCTCGCCCCCTCCCCCACTGTGCCCCCACTGCTCCCCCACCTGTACCCCACCTGTCACCTGCCGTCGCCCACCGCATGTGCGCAGGCGACCGGTAAGACAGACGCAGAGATGCGAGCGATGGGTCTGAACCCGCGGACGAAGCAGCCGTACAAGCGCGGTGCCTACTCCGCGAAGGCCCTTGCTGCAAGTGTCGCTGCAGCCGCGCTCAAGGCGGCTACTGCTGCGACTGCAGCTGCTGAGAAGAAGGGCGTCCGACAAGGAGCGGATCGCGCAGTTGGAGGGCCGCGTCCCAGCGCTCGAGGTCGAGGTGAAGGCGGAGAAGGATAGCAAGGAGCTGGCGGTGAATGCTGCTAAGCTTGCAGTGCAGGAGGAAAGTAGCCACTGTTATGCTTGCGCGCTACCAGCAGGGGCTTCGGGATGGGGCGTCCCTGGCTAGCGGCAAAGGTGTGTCAGGCCTAGGCGGGAAGGTCCTGGGGCTGTTCGAGGGAGTCCGGCGACCGGGAGTGGGAGCGGCGGGAGTCCGTGGGGGTGATCTGTTGATTTTACTGTTGATTGTGACAGATATCAAGAATTAGTGGTACAGAGGGCCTTTAAATATATATATATGTATTCCTAAGTGCTTAAGAGGGGGCCTACTCTAGTAGCTCTGCACATCCATGAGAACGCGTTTTAAACCATTTTAGTACATTCCGCATGCGAAATGCTGAACTGCGAATTACGTTGCCCGTTCGCGTAATCTTAATAGACGAGATGCGCACACACTCGGAGGTTTAAAAAAAAAGTTGTGTTAGTTACAATAGTCATGGGGACAAGGTGCTGGCTGACTCAAACCAACCTATGAGCTAACTCTGAGCTTGTAGGTCTCGCAACGTATTTGGGCACATATGGTCGGAGGTAGAGCGGGCGTTTCCCTTGCGCGCCCGACCTGCGTCACTCCACCTCCCTGCTTCTCGACCCCTACACCGGAACGGGCGTCTCGGGCAACTCGCTCGTGCGGTGGCTCGACGAGGTCAAGGCTATTCACGTCGACTCCGGCGACGCGGAGCTGGCTGCCCTCCTCACATGGCACGCCAGCCGCGTCACACTTGCCTCCAAACTTGTGAAGCTAAAGAAACCGTGGGAAAGTGTCCAAACACTAATCCGGTGGGTGGCAGTGGCCAGCGCGCGCATCTATGGACGCGCGGAAGCGGAGGCCTACCACGCCGACATTGCGGCGGCGCTCACTGCGGACGCTGCTGGCGTCACCGGGCTCGGTGAGATCGATCCAGTGTCGGCCCTCCGTAACATTGATGCCGCCCTCGCCTCAGAGGGCGACGAGAAGTCCCACCTGGCTTCGGCTCGTGCAGCCGAAGCTGCAGAGCTTCGGGAGGATGCTAAGCCGGCCAAAGCCCCTCGTCGTGCCCCCAAGCACGCCGCTGATCCAAAACCTGCGGCGACGGCGGCGCAGCGCCGTGCCACCCTTTCTCTCGCCGCCGAGCCCGCCCTCGTGCCCCTTCCTCCGTCGCCCTACTCAATGCCGGTCGCTATCTGCGGTGGCCCGCCGGTGGAGTGCTTCACCTCGGACAGTTGGCGCGTCTCTGGCGAGTACTTTTCCATCCCAGAGTCAGTCTGGACCCTGGATGCCTCAGACCTGACGCGCTTCCGGTACGCAGTGGATGGCCTCGCTCTCCCTGGTGGCTCGCCGTGCTTCGTGGTTCGTGTGATGCGTGGTACGCGCGCGGGCGAGTCCTATTGTTACACGAGGTACTTTGGATTGTACCTCTTGTAGGCGGGAAATACCGATTCGTTACCGGAAGGTGATGATGAGTTGATTACTCTCATCACCTTCGCAGAGCTGATTGGTGTACCTGGTACACTAATCGGTCCTTCATTTGCATCTGGTGGGAATCCGGGTTGGGAAAAGTACTCTCTCGAACCATGATTCAGTGACTTGTCTGGGAATCGTGAGAGTAAATACTATCTCGGGGGGAAACCCCCATTTTCTGTGTATTGTTTGTTTGTTTGTGTGGTCGAGATACGGATCACCGATCGTCGACCTTGTTTTGTTGAGAAGACACATCAATGCTGAACGCGCGTGCCTACGCCATCGAGGCCGACGCTGTCTAACCAGGTCCCCCGCTGGGCTAGAACTTGGTAGTAGCGAGGTAGGGCTCTCACGGACTATGCTATACTCTCTGGCCGCTCCAACCGGGCTCGGCCGGTCCCGAACTCTCTCAGTAGCAGACCTCACGGCTTACAGAAGCCGTGTTCCATCCCCTCACAGGTTTATGAGTTGAGTAGGTGAAGCTGCGGTAGGGTACCCAGCGTGCGCCCAGATCTCCATATGTTAAACACTTTGGTGGAGATGCCGCTGCCTGAAGTTCTGATGGACGCAGAGACCAGAGCAGCCACCAGCACTGTGCCAGCCCAGAGTCACAGTCTGCAGACAACCTCTACAACGCCCATGCCGCCGACTGGTACACGTATGCGCTCCAATGAGACGTCATACGGGCGCCATGAACCATCGTTGGAACACGGGCCAGTGGGCCCACGTAGATCGACGCCGGAGGCGCAGATGAAAACAGGGGCCAGAGCTCACAGTGACACTGCGCCAGTTCAGAGACGCGGCCTACAGGCGATGCAGACGATTCTTCCAGCACTCGTGCATCCACGACGCCCAGACCACCAGGGAAGATTCGACCGTCCATTGGAAACCGACGCAGCCCGTGACACGCATCACGGAGCGACCACCGCCGTGTGTCCAGCGACAGGCGTGCGTCGAGTGATGTTATCCACACCAGATCCAGTACAGCGAGGCGGTACACCGCTTTGCGACGTACAGCTGGACAGCGAGGCACTTACACTCCAAAGCCGACGCCGACCCCCACAACCATGTGCGGACACGGGTATGGCCACCCCAGAAGGGCGAAGTGATGAGGTAGCCGACGAAGGGTCGAGCCGCACTGCGTCCCCCAGTGATGAGTGGGTGGGTGATGAACCACACACCCCCCTCTCCCCCTATTTGCAGTCAAGAGATTACGGGGGCCAAGATCGTTGCCAAAGGATGCAAGAGCCTCGATTGACACCGCCGGTTGATTCGTTGCCAGAATCATCCGCTCGGTGGCAATCGGGAGTCGTGGCTCAAGGCCCAAGTCAAGGACCTTATTGCGTCTAACGGTAGGGGTCTATAGGACCCCAAGTAACAGCTAGACTATATTAACTTTGACAATTGGATGAAGTGAGGACGCTCCTCCCGGCACGGGCGCTCGCCCGCGTCACAGTTCCCCCCGCGGGACGCTCTGCATTCAATTGGTAGCACCTCAAGCAACTGTGTGCAGAGCAACACGCGAACCACTGCGCATTCAACGCCCCAGGGCGTATCTCCCATGGCTCCGCGCCCACTGAGCAAGCAGAGCTCTCTGGCTTTCTCATACAGTCCGAATGATGATGGGTCACCTCGCATGTGCGGCGACCCTATCAAGAAGAGCCGCTGGTTCATTCATCTGGAAACGTGGCTTCCTGACCAGGACGCCAGCTTCCATGCGCTTATCACCACCGGTGTGCTTCTCTCCCGGGACAAACAGATCGTATCATCAAGCCTGCATCGCGAAGACCTCGCTCTGGGGGTCATTCCAGCTGACCGCTACACCTTCTCGGAAGCCGCACCTGCAGTGTACGCCCCCAGTGCTGCCATAGATGCTGCACGCGCCCAGGCCAATCTGGCCTCTGCCGCGAAAGACGCAATGATCCTGTCATCGACCCTTGTATCACCCATTCACATCGTTCAGAAGCTTCGCCAGCTTGCCACCTGCATTCTCAGCACCATGGTCCACGAGTCAGACAGCGAGCACTACAAGCAGAGGTGTGGCATGCGTGGCGACCTCATATTGCGAGCCGCAGCCGAGGACATAGCCGCTGAGATGCAGGGTGATGGCGGAGAGGCACATGCAGATGCCATAGACGCCTATATGCAGCAGATCATCGATGCTGGCCTTCCAATCATCGACGCTGGTGCTTGGGGTGAGCTTACGCGCGAATACGAGCATTGGAACCGGGTCAACGCTTCTGACAGAGTGCTTTCCTCCAAGACCATAGCCGGCAAATACGTGAACCTCTTTAGGCTTGCGATCGGCGAACTGCAGGCTGTCACCTTCGACAATGACCTGCGCACTAGGTCAGCCCGCGGTGATCTTGTCAAAGTCAAGAGCGTGATTGTGTCCACAATCAATCAGATGGCCAGCCGCGCCGTCACTACTGACCTCCGCTCAGGTGGACGTGCGCTCCTTGGGCGCGACAGAAGTGATCGCAAGCGCCCGCCTAGTGATCGCAAGCCTGCTGACCAGGATCGCAAACCGTATCGCACTGTCGATGAGAGAATGGCCGCCGGAGAGAAGCCCCCTGATTCTGCTTGCCCCCACTGTGGTAAGAAAGGACACTGGGGACCGCGTTGCCCAAGCAAACCTTCTCCTCCCTCCACCGGATCTGCGAAAATAGTAGCAGTCCTGTGCGACGACGACTCGCATGATGAGAGTGGTGAGGGCACTGATCCCGATGATCCCATCTCTGAAGAGCCCGTCGAGATCCAGCTCTCCTCTCTCTTCTCAGGAAACCCGGGTGTGAGTGTCACCGTAGACGCCCCCTCTTCAGCGCGTGGAGGGGTCAAAGTCGCCAAAGGTACCTCCAGCATTCCGTATGGCACCCCGGTTCCGGCCGCTTCGCCCTCAGGGGACATCGCTTCGCCCCCAGGGGCCATCGTCGCCGCTCCGGCCGCGCCGCAGACTCCGGTCTCTGTCCATCTCAGCTACGCCGACATGCGCTCCATTGTCGCACAGATGGAACCCGCTCACAGCCTCTCCGTGCTTCGTGACGCTATCCGCCGCGCAGGTCTCAATGGGATTGTCTCGCCAGCTACTGGCGGTGCCGCCAAGCGCACCAAAGTTGACCTCATTAACGCCGCCCGCTCCGCGTACGGCCTGCCGCCACTCCCCTCTCCCAACGCATCGTCCATCCTCGCGACACCTTTGCCTTCCGCCCTTCGGGAGCAGTTCGTTGCCATGATCGATGCCGAGCGTGAGCGGTCCATTGTCTCTGGCCTGCCAGCAGCAGAGGCGCAGCTCACCCAGTCAGGTTTCCTTGTCCGCACAGACGTGTCCGGCGTGCCACTGTCCGACGAACAGATTGCCTACTGCCGCGTCGAGCTCCGCGCCGCACTCGATGCCGCGCTCGCACGCCACGACGTGCTCCGCCTGTCCACCGTACCCGACACCAGTGTCGATCCGCCCGCCGTTGCCGTTTCCTCTGCCGACCCGCACGGCGCCGAACCGCCCGAACCTGTACAGATTGTCGCCGCGACTGCTGCCGCACAGCCTCCGGCCGATGCCGCCGTCCAGGTGCTCCTTCGAACCATCGACGGAGCTCTCGACTGTTCTGATTTCGATTGCCTCACGCGCTCCATCGACGCTCTTACTGTTCTCCTCGGCCGTGCTCACACGCACGATCGCATTTCACAGCACCTGCTGCAGCCGAGCGACGCCGTGCCGCGCAGCCGACCTACCGCTTCTAACGCCCTTCGCCTCCTCCGCGACCTGCCTAACTTCTCGTGGACAGCTCCGCATCTCATGACCTGCGCCCATGTGCTTTGCGATCTCATGCGCGAGATCCCACTCGCACCCGAGCCAGACGCTCGAGTCTCTGAATCAGCTTCTGCCGAACTCTTTGCCACGACGATCGCTCCTCAGCTCCTCGCACGCTATGTGCTATCCGCCGCCATCGCCGCCGACTCCGGTCCCCTCGGTGTGCCCGCCGATGTCATCCGTCTGTCCGCCCGCCGTGCGGCCAATGCCGAACTCACGGCCCGCCGTGACGACCTCGCCCGCCACACCAGAGTGCCGAACCCACCTAACTCCCGTCGATGCCTGCACTCCTGCCGCACCCTCCTGTACTTCGCTGGCCTCCTCATCGCCACCGTGCCGCTGTCGGTTCTGCTCCTGTCCATGGCCGATGCCCTCTGGACACGCGACGCCGGCAAGCCGACCACACATGCCACCCCGCATGTCCTGCCCGCGACCACCATCGCAGCCTTCATCGCCCTACTTCTCTCGTCTGCCTCCATCGCCGTTTCCATCTCCCTCGCCGCCAGACTGGCCTCACTCCTGGCCTCCCGCGTCATGCAGGCTAGGCGTGCCCTTGGGCTCTGGTGGACAAGCCCCAACCACCCCTTCGGGACTACGCGATTCCGCAACGCTCGGCTCGATGCCACGACACAAGCCATACGGTCCGCCCTCCACCTCCGCCCTTTCGCCGCACTGTTCTACCTCGTGTCACTACTCATCTCCGCCTACTTTGAGCTCGGGTCCGTTCTCCTGCAGGTCCCGGCGGACACATCGTGCACGAGCGTCTACTCGTCGGTCGATTTCCTCCCGGCCGCTTTCTCCAGTGCATCGCAGCCAGTAGCAGGCCCACCGATCATCTGGGACGCCGCCAACGAGCGCTTCGCCTGGTTCCTCGGCCGCTGTGCCGGTACACACCCTGACTCCGTCCGGCCTCCGCACCTTCTGCCCCGCGCGCTTCGTTGCTTCCGTCATCGCTGCGTACTGGGCGTGGGACGCCGACGGATCCAGTGCCAATCACGCGGACCACATTCCTCCCTCACAGCCGTTCCGTACCCTCGCTACTGCAACCGCTGCCGATACACCCAAACCCACTCCGACCTCCACTCCGTTGCCGCCTCCGACCCTCACTCCACCCTCCGCCGCCACTCCGTTGCCAACTTCGCTCCACACCCCCCCCCTCCGCCGACGCCAAGTCGCCGCCCCCCTGCCCCACATCCACCCGCTTTACAGGCACTGCTCGTCCTTCCGCCACACACACAAGCTACGCGTCTGACGCCGCCGTCGGCTACGCCCTCATGGGCAGACGTATCCGTGATCCACGTCGCAAAAGCAAGCGCTCGCGAGGGCTTTCCGCTTTCGCGATCGCTCTCTCTCTCGTCATCGACAGCGGCTGTACCTGGCATGTGCACCCGGACGCTGGCGACCTCATCAATCATCGTCCCTGCTCCGACGAAGTCGAAGGCATAGACGAGCGCCTCCACCCAGCCACACTCATGGGTGACCTGCCCATCGTTGCCCGTGACCGTGCCGGTACCCTTCGCCAGCTCATCATACGCGACGTCCGCTGCGTCCCTACCATCGCTGACTCGCTTATCTCCGTCGACCAACTGTGGGATACCTCTCGCACCGATTGCATCTTTCGCGATACCCGACAGATCCTCCTCCCGGGCGAAAACACTCACTCCCGTCGCTACCCTTTCGATCGAGCGCACGGACTCAACGTATGGAACGTCATCGGCAACGCACGTGATCCAGCGAAACCGTTCCAGCGCCTCGCACCATCCAGCGACGGAGGCGGCCGAATCCTCTCCATCAGTGGTCGTGCACTCTCTATCCACTCCGTACGCGCCAGCAGTCACATCGCCTCACTCTCCTCCGCGCACGCAGGCGCCGTCTTTCACCGCCGCCTCCACGCAGGAGCCGACCGCCTCCGCCGCCTTCCCCGCATGACTGCCGACGCGCCCGACTGTCTCTCCGCAGTCACCTCCACTCCCTGTGCGGCCTGCATCGAGGCTAACGCCCCACACCTCCCACACTCCACCGACCGCTATGAGCCGTCATACCCAGGTCGCCTCATACATGCCGACATCGCCGGCCCGTTCATAGCCTCCCGCTTCGGGGGCCTCCGATACGTCCTCGTCCTCGTAGACGATCACAGCCGCTTCAAAACCGTCTACTTCCTTAAGCAGAAGTCGCAAGCGCCCAGGTTCATACGCCACTTTGTCGCCGAGATGAACTCACTTCTGAACCAGAATCGTGTCGCACCCATCCACGTGGTCGGCTCTCTGCACTCAGATAACGCCGGCGAATTCCTCTCGCGGGAGTTCACTGACCTTATCGCTGCCGATGGCGTCCACCAGACCACCTGCCCGCCCTACATCCACCAACTCAACGGCGTCGGCCGAACGCGCCATCCGCTCAATCATGGAGGCTACTCGCTCATCCCTCGTTGCCAGTGGTGCGTCTGCCAACCACTGGAACTTCGCCGTCCTTCACGCCGTTGACGTCCTTAACCGCACCACCTCTCCGCCAGGCTCCGACGTGTCCTGCTATGAAGCCCTCACGGGCCGCCCGCCACGCATCATGGGCATCTATCCCTTCGGCTGCCGCATGTGCATGTGGGCAGTAAAAACCTCGACCATCTTACCTGAAGTCTCGCATGGAGGGCAGAGTCCGAGGCTGGTGTGTGCCTGGGCCGTTCCCCTGACACGCCCGGCTCCTATCAGATTCTCTGCGGTCATCGCGTCGTCACCACCTCCGACGCGTATGTTGACGAAACCTACATGCCCCTCCTCCCCGAGGGCGAGCGTCGCATCGGCTGACCCCGTACCCGCCCCCGTCGTCGCCGACCCCGGCCAGCCTCCCGGTGTACCCTCCGGCGCCCCCATGCCCGCCGCCCCCTCCGTCACCCACGCCGCGCCTCCGTCTGACCTTCCGAACGCTTTTCGCCAGGCCACCGGCCGCGTCGGCCTACGCTCCCGCCGGGCCCTGATTCTATTCTCCCGGCCCCTACGACCGTCCAGACGGCCTCGGCCGCGTTCCTCCTGCGCCTCGGCATTCATGCCACCCTCGTAGACTCTGACGCCGAGCACGGGGGGGACAGCCAGCACGACCTGCTCGACGACAGTTTCTACTCGTCCATCCTACAGCATTGCCAGCGGCGGCGACTATTTCGCAGTCTTCGCCGCACCACCCTGCTCCAGCCTTCTCTGTCGCCCGCTTCTTCCACCCTAAGGAACGGCCGCGACAGGGGTCCGCCGCCTGTGCGCGACCGCGAGAATATCCTTGGTCTAAAGGAACAGCCAGCGGTGCGACAACGCGAGGTAGCCGTCGCTAACCGTCTCGTAGATCGAACCGTCGCCATTCTCCTAGCCGCCACCGCCGCCGGCAGCGAGGTCTGCGTCGAGAACCCAGCCGACCGTGGCAACCGAAACTCCACTCTCTTCCTGCATGAGCGGCACGGCCCAATATGGATGCACCCAGCCATGCTCACCCTTCGCCGAACTATCATGCCGGGGATCGAGGATGGAGCACCGCATGGGTCCGGGCTCATCACCTTTCCGTTCTGTGCCTTCGGCGCCGAAGTACAGAAATACACGTCGCTCCTCGCCTCCGCCCGCTTGGCCTCACTTCTCGCTCCCCTTTCTGACCTCCGCTGCACTCACAGGCTCGCATGCCCACGTGGGAAGCCGACACACAGCCGACGGCGGATGGGCCTCCTCTACTTACGCCGCTTACCCCGCCGCACTTAACGCCCATCTAGCTCGCACGCTCGCGTCCCTTGTGGTCTCGGTGAGAGACTTCCCGGACTCTCCCGACCCCTCCGACCTCTGCCGACCAGCCCTGCCGCTCCTCTGAACAGTCCCGACTCTGCCCCAGTTGACTCCGACCCTCCTGTCGACCCGGTTGACGATGAGCCGATCCTCGATCCCCCGTCGCCCGTCACGGGGGGGCCTCTGGCTGCTGCAGACACAGACTCGCCCTCCGCTGCGTCCCCAAGTCGGCGTTCCTCAAGCTACCGCGTTTGCAGATTCGCCCTCCGTTAACACCCCCCCTCAGCGTTCCTCACGCCGAGCGACAGCGTGGTGCCCCGACGGATGGGTGGCGAACGAGCAGTTTATGGCACACCCATCCGCACTCGCTCCCGAGGCGCCGCCCGCGGCCTGCTGATGCGTCGCTCGTCCTGCTCTCGCCACATCCCTAGCGGAACCGGGTGCGTGCGCAAGCTTATCTGCGACCAGCACAGATCCGCCAACCGCCGACAGGCCATCTGCCGCAGAGTGCAAGGAGGTTCTGAACCACATCAACAACCAGTCCTGGGAATACATCCCCCGCGACGACCTGCCTCACGGCCGCAAGCTCGTCCGCCTCATCTGGGTGTACAAGCGCAAGCGAGATGGCACACTTAAGGCCCGCCTCTGCGTGCAGGGCTGCTCACAGGTCCCGGGGGTGGACTACCACCAGTCATGGTGCGGCGCCCTTCGCGCTACCTCGCTGCGGCTCCTTGCGTCCGTGGCCGCTCGCACAGGGATGCGCATGCATCGCTACGATTTCGTCGCCGCCTTCCTGCAGGGCGAGCTGGAGCCAGGCGAAACCATGTACTGTCAGCCTCCACCCGGCTATGAGCATCACCACCCGTCCAGTTCCGGCGAGCGCGTGGCTACTGTCGATTCGCAGGGGCGCCCGCTTATGTGCCGTGTTCGTAAGCCCATTTACGGCATGGTCCAGGCAGGCCGCAGGTGGCAGCGGACTATCTACCCGTGGCTCGAGAAGTTCGGCTTCGAGAAGACCCATGGCGACCCCAACGTGTTCGTCCTCCGTCGCAGGGGGGAATGCGTGATGCTTGGCTGCTATGTTGACGACCTCTTCACCCTCTACTCTTCCGACGCCCCCGGGTCGCTGTATCGTGAGTTCGTCGACGCTCTCGAGAGCCGCTGGGACGTCGAGGACGAGGGGGAAGTGTCTGATCTTCTAAACGTGGAGATTGACAGGGGACCTGATGGTGTCCTGCTCCGTCAGACGGCATATGTACAGAAGCTTGTCGACACCTTCTGCCCGGACGGTGTTCCCTCCAGTTTCACACCCGACTTCACTCCGGCTGCACCTGAGTTGCCCCAGCTTGTGCTCGAGGCTCTGTCTCAGTCCTCACCGCCCTGTCCTGCCGCCGTGCAGCGTTACCAAAGCATTTGCGGGGCCCTGCTTTACGCCGCTACTCACACCCGTCCTGACATCGCCTATGCCGTAGGCATACTGTGCCGAGCCATGGCCAAGCCCACGCCTGCCCTGTACGATGCCTGCCTACGTGTCATACACTATCTTCATCGTCACCGCCTAGTCGGCCTATACTATGAGAGGTCTCGGGACCCCATCAGCGGTATGGCAGACTCTGACTGGGCCACGCGCCATTCGACCTCTGGGTACGTCTTTTGGCACTGTTCGGCAGCTATCTCTTGGCTTTCGAAGAAACAGCCGACAGTGGCTTTGTCGTCGTGTGAAGCCGAGATTGTCGCCGCCTCCGAGGCGACCAAGGAAGCCCTATACTTGTCGCGCTTTCTCGCCGAGCTTGGCTTCCCGGCCGACGATCCAGTTGCCCTCGCTACCGATAGCCGCTCCGCCCAGGATGTTGCCTACAACCCCGAGCATATGTCCCGCATGAAGCATGTCGAGCGCCGTCACTTCTTCGTCCGCGAGAAGATAGAGTCGTTTGAGATTACTGTGCCGTTTGTCCGTTCCGCCGATAATTGTGCCGACCTCTTTACTAAGCCTCTGCCGGCTAAGCAGTTCTTCGCTCTCCGTGATCGCATCATGAACGTGTGTAGTGCCTCCTCGTCGCTAGCAGTTTCTGCTTCTGCATCGAAGCACGAGGGGGATTGCGTCTAACGGTAGGGGTCTCTAGGACCCCAAGTAACAGCTAGACTATGTTAACTTTATCAATTGGATGAAGTGAGGACGCTCCTCCCGGCACGGGCGCTCGCCCGCGTCACAGTTCCCCCCGCGGGACGCTCTGCATTCAATAAATGCTGCAGCACATTCTGGGGGAGATGGCACTGAGTCCGTTCACGTGGTTCTCGCAGATAGTATGCGCTCGCAAGCACTCAGGGGGACAATGTTTGCGTCCTCGTTTGTTCCTGGTAGGGGTGCTGCGTCGGCCGCCGTCAGCAGAAGCAAGTTCGATATGAAGAACGTACGGATACTTCGGGCGTCGGTAGCAAGATGGGGGGGTGAATGTAAACGTGGCGCGTCTCTGGCACAGGGCGTGACGGCGACTGGGAAGAGTTCCCGACTGCCTGGAGCGCCTGCGCCAAATACGAAAGTTGCGTGCTCGCCCGGCCGTGCGCCTGCACATCATTGGGAGCTGAGGTGGGACGTGAGGAGGGCGGGTGCTGACGGACCCGGTTGCCGTGCCCCAGATATTACGGAGGCCACTGGGACATCGGTGGTGCGCAGAGGTGACGCGGACAGTACCTCCGGGGCGCGAGGCTCGGCGCTGAGGCGGGCAACGACACCGCCCGCAAGGACGTCGCGGGGGACGAGTCGCCGGGCAGGAAGTGGGTGGCGGGCAGGTGGCGGGAGCTGGCACAGGGGTGGGCCTTGGCGGGAGGACGCGGAGGATCGTTGGTGCAGATGGTGGAAACATTGGGTGGCCATGGCGTGGACAAGGGGGGGGAGGAGAATGCGTGACGGCAGGGGGGGGTTGGAGGCGACGGTGCTGAATGGTAGGAGGAGGGACTGGCAAAGGTGGAAAGGGGCAGGAAGGCCAACGGCACGATGGTTGGAGGGGGCGCTCCGGGCGGCACTGGAGAAGATGGTGTTGGGGGATCGCGGAGGGGTCAAGGTGAGCGCTGGGAGGCGCGGGAGCTGGTGGAGGTTGGGCACGTTGGGCGGCGGTACACGGGGAGGGATGGAGGCAACGGAGGGCACGTTCTGGCCACCTATCACGGGACGCAGTTTTGGTGGTTGGCGCTGGCTGTTGTGGTGGGGAATCATATGGTGGCAACTACAGTGCGTGGGAGGGGTGGACACTACGTGGAGTACGTCTGCAGGCGATGGCTTGAACTCGGTGGGGAAGGCCATGGCCACCGTGTGGGCAGCTCGAGCGGCGGTGGCTGCGACGAGGGTGCAGAGGTGGATCCGCAAGAAGTGGCAGGGGGGTAGACTGGCACCAGACAGAGGGGACACGGTGACTCGGATGTTCAAGGCTGCCACTTGGAACACTCAGAAACTCCACGTGCGGGACAGAAAGGTGTCTATGGCGGCCGCGACGAAACTGGCGTGGCTCGAGCAGCGGCTGGAAGATTCGGCATGCGACGTGGTGGCGTTCCAGGAGCTCGATGGATCCATGCAGGCACTGCGCAGGTTGCGACGCTGGCTGGTGCGGAGAGGATATGCGGCGGCGGTACTTCCGGGCAAGGGGGCGGTCAACGGAGTGGCGGTTGCTTGGAGGGAGGAGACGGTGGCGTTACAGGGCAGCGCTACTGCCGTCGCTGAGAGAGCGCTGGCAGTCAGACTAACCCGTCTGGCGGACGGCAGGGAGTTCGGCGTGGTTGCAGTGCATGGGCTACATGGGCAGGAGGATGCCTGCTGCGAGCAGTTGCGTACGGTGCGGAGGTGGCTGCACGAGCAGGAGGGAGGGATTGTGCTGGGGGATATGAACAGAGTACCGTGCACGAGGTGGAGAACCGGGACACATGAGATGAGCAAGGCAGACGAGCTGTTACGCTCGTGGCAAGGATCGGGGGGATGCAAGTGCTGTACTGCGAAGGTGGACCCGCAGGATTCGGATCTCGACTTGGCTGAGGTGGTAGAGGATGCGGCACAGAAAGGAACGAATAGCGGGCAATTCACGCGGGCGGAGAGTCGCGGAGGTCAAATACTGAGGTGGACGGCGCGGCTTGACCAGATCTGGGCGATTGGGGCTGAGACTGGCGGATGGAGCCTACACAAGAGAATTGCGGCTGAAGGAAGGGGGCCGGAGGAAAGGGGTGGAGGACTCCTTTCGGATCATGCTTGGGTCGAGGCGTCGCGTCTGGTGCACCACGTCGTGAGGGAGGAGCGACCTACGAGAAGAGGAACAGGAGGGGTCGCCTCGGCCGAGAGGGTGGAAAGACAATTTGCGCAGTCGGAGTGTTTGGCAGAGGCGAGCTTACGACAACGGGAAGGCGAGTGGGCGGAGTCGGTGGGCATCCTCACAAGGGGGGTGGTGGAGGCGCACCGGGGAGCCAGGGAGAGGGAAAGGGCGGAACAGGGGGCGGGCGGTCTGGTGCGTCAGGCAGGGGGCGTGAAGCAAATGGTGTCATCGTGGAGGACGTTGCTCCGGACTTGCGCTCAGATCCTGCGCACAGACGGAGCTCGGGCACTGGCGGCACGGCGGCAGCTGATATACCACAGGGGCACAGGACTTAACGAGGTACGGAAGAAATACGCGATATGGGGAGCGGAGAGAGTCGCACATGAGGTGATGGCAAGGTGCAGGAGCAGGTTGTGCTACTGGAGCAAGCTGGCTGAGAGGCAGTCGAGGAGGGAGGCGCAGACAATGCTGGACCAGATCAGGGAAGCGGAACGGTCTGTTGAGGGGGCTCCGCAGATTGCGATGGAACGCATTCGCAGGGCGTTGAGGAAGCGCAAGTGTCAGGGAGGCAATATAGCCATGCAGAGGGTGTTTCGACACGATGACAAAACACAACCGACAGTAAGCAGCCCGCTCGAGGTTCCGCGGGCGATGCAGGACATTGGGAGCGGCCAGCAGGACAGATTCAGAGACGAAGGGTGTTGCGTGTCTGCCTTCCAGGCGTTTTCGGATTGCTTTTGTGCGCAGTGGCCGACCATGCGGATGGAGGAGGACGAGACGACGTGGTCTCTGGACAAGGCGCTAACCTTCCCGATGTTCTTGGCAACGCTGCAGAGAATGCGCAGAAGAAAGGCGGTGGGTGCGGATGGTCTGGGGGTGGACATGCTTCTGGCGCCGGGGGTACCAATGAGAGTGCTGCGGCTGTACTACCAAGGACTGAGGGAATGCGCATTGGCCAAGACGTTTCCGGAGGCGTGGAAGAGGGTCATTTATGTGCTGCTGGTCAAACCGAGAAAAGACCGACGTTTGATACAAGAGCGAAGGGATATCGCGCTCATGGCGCAGGGCATGAAGGTACTGGGTAGGATGATGCTGTCCTCTGCATTCTACGACATGGAGTCCAGATTGGCGGAGGAACAATTGGGCTGGACTAAGGCGGTGGGTGCCTCGGAGGCGAGCCTGATGCTGCACCTTGCCTTACAACTCGCACGAAGGAGGCGCAAACCTATGTATGTCCTCTACGTCGATCTGCGCACGTTCTTCCCGGCAGTGCACAGGCCGAATGCGACAGTGAGCGAACTGCTCAAGGGGCTACCCTCGGAATTCGTGGACACGGTGGGCGCGCTGTTTGGCGAACTAACCGGGGTGTATGATTCGGCACACGGACTCAGCGAGCCATTTAGACTGTACATGGGAGTGCTCATGGGAGACGTCTTGAGTCCTGACCGTGCGAAGATCCTGTTGGACGCAGTGGCTCTTGCCATTCGGGCGACGGCGATCGGGGCGGAGCTGGGGGACGCAGGGGATGGTAAGCGACTCTTACAGATACTGTACGCCGATGATTGGGCAGGGCTGTTCGGGTGCGTCGAACAGTTACAGGTCGCATGGTCGATGTGGAATGCGTTCACGGTCGCCTCCGGGTGTGCACTGGGTATTGCAAAGCTGGACAAGACAGTGGTGGCAGGTGTGGGGTATGACAAGGATGGGACGCCCTTCGAAGCGTACATTCCGGTGTTGTACACGCATGACGGGAGGCGCGTGTGCAGAGCGACTATACATGACGACTACCCGCACATGGGCAGGCTTCGGAGAGTGCATGGGGTGGTGCGAGGAGAGGACGCTCGCATGCGGCAGACGTGGAGGGGGTTCCTGGAGCAGATGCGGTCCTTCAAACTACGAGCAGGTGAATTCATGGAGGCCGCGAACATTTTGACCAGAGGACTCGGGGGATCTTGGGGGGCGTCAAGCTACAGCACATGGAAGGCGTGCGAGGCGTTGGAAGCCAACTTCCGCTCGGTGTATAACGCGAAATTTGGTAGATCATGGAATACACCGAGACTCTCACTGTATGGAGGCAGCAAGACAAGGCCTAAGGTGCACTTTTATGAAACGATGGTGCAGGCGTTATGGCGGACCGCGACGCGGGCGATGGCCGCGGCTGAGAGCTGCCAACTGCGTGACACTGTCCAGGAGGCGTTGGCGGATGCTCTACACTCGTGGGGTTGCCGAGAGGATCCGGCAAAATGGGATGGGAGGCATGTGCTCCCGGCCTTGCGCAGGTCGTTACAGACGGATGACGTGCGGTATCTGGCCGACGCTATCCTTATGATTTACATTGAAGTGTGCACATCGTGCGGGGGTTTCGAGTGGGAGGGGGGGGAGGAGGCGGCAGGAGGGTTGGCCGTGAAGGACGGGAGGTGGTCAGGGTTTCGGACCGCTGCCTTGTTCGAACCTGTACCTAAGGGTCTTGGGTGTGAGGTGGAGGCAGAGATAGTGACGGCGCACGTCGTGGAAGTGGAACACATGGCGTGCAGAGATAAGGGGGCGTCGAGATGGATGACGTTCGAGGAGGCGGGCAAGAGATGGCCCAGGCTAGGTAAAGAGGCGCGGGGGGCATGGGGGAGGATGGTGGGCGTGCTCGAGAGCACCCAGACCGAGTGCCCTGTGTCGACTTGGAGCCTGCAGGCGTCGCGAGCTGCACAGGGCGGCCGCCAACCGCGAGGGGACGTGCAAAGACAGGGAGGCGTCCTGGGGCCGGGAAAGCAGGGCCCGCTGCGGGACGAGTCGGGCGTGTGGAGCAAGGTAGTGGTAGGGGCGGAAGGCAAGCGCATCTCACTCAAGGGAATCTGGACATTCGTACGACAGACAGAGGAGGCCAGAACCAAGGGGGAGGAGGGACGGGTGCTTCGGGAGCGGCTGGGCAAGAGGCTCTGGGCGGCGTGTGGAGTGAAGACAGCCCCACTGGCGGCTGCACGGAGGCATGGCCTGTCGGCATGGAACGCTTGGAAGCGAGGGGGAACACTGGTGGTGGCACACTTGCCGCACCGGGTAGTTCAGTTTGGGAACGAGAGGCGGGCGGCTGAGCTGGTAGAAATGGAGGAAGAGATAGAGATGGAGGAGATGGAAACGGGGAGGGCAGCGGCGACTCCATTTGATGAGGGGCTGCGGGTAGACGATCAGGCGAGGCTGCGATGGGAAGACGGTGGCCTGGTGACGGGGGAGGGGGGGCTGGGAGTGTTGGGACAGCTCTTCTGGAACGCGCGGGAAGCTATGGGGGGGACTCCGGTGGTGGATGGGACGAACATGGGAGAGGAGGAGAGGAAAGGGTGGAAGGGTAAAACCTTCGTCTGCCCTAGGGCCACGGGTGATCTATGGGAGAGGCTGCGTCCTTTGGTGAAGAGATGGAGGGTGCAGGCGATATGGGCCATAGACGGGAGTTACAAGGGGAGCACAGATCCGTCGGCTACAACGATGGGAAGGGGGGCGGCGAGACACGACGGGCGCACCGTGTCCGCTGCGCTAGCGCCAGGAGGAGATGATAGTGCGTTCCTGGCGGAGTTCGTGGCACAGCTCGACGTACTCGAGGCAGAGGGGCAGTCGAGAGTGATGATCCTATTCGATTGCACGTCGCCGGTGGAAGCTCTGAACTCGTTTGTTCGATCGCACGACAGGCACAAAGCGGACTTCCGGCGAGACGAGCTGCATTCGACGTGGCTGCGACTGCTGGCTAGGTTCGACGTAGTCATTATGGTGCATGTCTACTCACACAAGGGCGCACTGCCGAACGAATGGGTAGATGTATTGGCGAAGGGGGCGCTCGAACAAGACAGAAAGGAGATACCGACCCTCGGACCGCGACAGCACGTCTCGATGCATTTCGGGAAGCCGACGCAGTGTGTGACGGACGGAGCTGCGGCTGGTGCGTGGGCGAGAGGGGTTGGGCTCCGGGTGATGCGGAAGGCGTCCGTTGATTCGGTGTGGGCAGAGGATGAGGACGTGCGCCCGAGGAGGGGGAGGATTTCGGAGGAGCAGGAGGACACGCTGGCCGCAATCGGATGCGCGCGGGCATTCCCATGCGATAGGAAACGGTGGCCGGGGCGCATGGGTGAAAGGATGAGAGGGGTGGCATGCATGTGCGGTGCAACGTCGGGCTGCACCTGGTGGCACGCGGCGACAGAGTGCAGTGCGCTACGAGAGGAGAGGGTGGCGATTACGGCGGCGCTGAGGACGGGGGACCCACATATGGGATCCTTATGCGATGAATGGGGATGGGCCAAGGGAGTGATGCAGAAAGGACTAGGACAACGGCGAGGCACACTGCCGGGGGAGGGGGAGTCTCATGGGTTGGCGCTGCGTAGAATCTTGGCGGGGATCGTGCGGTTCGGGGACCAGGGAAGGGAGGCGGCGCGTGCTCTCGAGAGACTCGTGATAGTGGTATGCCGCTGGGTATGGGCGGCAGACAGACTGATGCATCCTGTGATGATACAAGAGAAACAGGCTGTGGAGGGATTGCGATGCCTTGCGGTGGTGATGCGGGGGTGGAGAGTAGTGGTGGCGAGAGGGGGGTTTGAGAGAGTGGCGCTCTTACGGAATCTCGGTCGCAGCTGGGGGGCGAGTGTGTGGGCGTTCCGGCCGGTCTTTAACATGGGCATGGCGGTAGCAAGGGCGAGGGCAGGAGTGGGGATGGAGAGGATGGTCACGTACAGAGGCATGACGCTGTTTCCGGGGGCTGCCAAACAATATGGGGCATTGTTCAGGGCGACGAGAGACACGGTGGTGGGGCCCGTGTCGACGTGTCCACGATCCACGCTAGATCCGTGTTGGACAGCGAGACAGTGGCTAATGATTGCCAGGTTGATTAGGGTGAGGAGGAAGGTGCGGAGAGAGAGGGGAGGAGGGTGGGGACGAGCTGGTGAGACACAAGCGGGGGGGGAGGGAGGAGCAGGGGAGGGGGTACCGATTGGATGGGCAGGAGCGGGAGGGGCGGGGGAAGGGGGGGGGATCCTGGTGCGAGAGTGGTGGAGCCAGATGACGGGGGTGATGATGAAGGGAGCGAAGGGGATGTTCGACCGGGAGGGGAGGGAGGAGGGGTGCGGTGGAGGGGAGGGCACGTGGAGGAGACTAGCGGGTAGACCGGCTAGAATAGAGTTGGACAGGCGACTTGCATTTCTGGAGACGGCGGACCTCCAGGAACGAGCGTAGACACCAGTGGAGGAGACTAGTAGGCGTGCATGGGGACGGGCAATCCGCAGGTGGAGGGATTTAGGGGGCAGCACGATGGGAGCTGGAAAACGAACGGAGGCGATGCAGAGGGCTGGGCGGAGGAGAGAACAGAGGGAATGGAGGGCGCAACAAGGGGGGGCGCGCACGTTTGTGCGAAATGGAGTGTGGAGAGTCGAGGGAGAACGCGCACAGCAAAAGCGTGAAGCTTCGGCGAAACGGGACAGGGCGAGGAGCACATGGCTAAGGAAACGTAGGGAGGCGGAGGCTGCGCGCCATAGGGACAGCCTGGAGTGTGAGGCGAGATACAAAGCGCGGAGGCTGGCACGGCTGGCGGCGGACGCCGCTGATTGTGGACCTCATGCGCGAAGGGGGGTGGATACGTGGGAGTCGGTTATGGAACGGGAGATGGCTCTGTCGCGGCAGCGTCGGGATGCGACAATGTGGGCGAGATGGGAGCAACGGCGCCTTGACAGATGGGGAGAGGCCCTACCGGCGGAATGCGAGGGGTGTGGTTCTAGCAGAGCTATGGGCATGGTGAAAAGGGCTCGAGCAGGGGAGGGCTGGGTGGGGAGTGGTGGGGGTGGGGAGGGGGGCGGGAAACGGGCGAAGGGGCTGGGGCATGCGGGCGTAGTGGCGGCTCGATTGGAGAGTACACTTTCTGGTGTGTAAGTGCGTCGGTGTGCCTGTCCATGGTGTGCCGCGCCGAGTCGTCTGCTCCGGCTACCGGAGGCCTCGGGTCACGAGACCTTGTGCGTTCAGACGTCTGCCAGTATAGGCTTTGTTTTATTATTATATTATTATGGGATGGTCGGCGAGCTAGGGGCCGTCGGCTCGACTCGGCCGCCTACAACCGTGGATGGTGAGGGAGGCATGCCCGGTAGTGAGGAAGCATCTTCACCTACGAACTTGTCCAAGTTGACGACCGGCTCGGCGCGAAACTGGAGGTGGCCCTCGTCGCTAACTTCGACGGTCTCCACCGAACCCGAGGTGTCCAAGCGCAAGAAGTTCGCTAATCCGGCGTCGAGCCACGCTTGTCCCGGGTAGGCGCCGCATATGAAGGTGCAATGGCGTGAGACGATGCACTTGTTGCGATGATACTCGGGCACGTGTACTTGCCAACCGGGTTGATGCTTGTCGCCGATTTCACCGGTAACGTGGTAAGATAGGAGCACGCCGGGCATGGCACAAGCGTGGGGTTTATCGAGGGGTGAGGTGGCGTCGTTCAACTCATGCTCGAGCTTGACATATGTGAGTGTGCCGAAGGGTTTGAAAGGAAGGGCCTTTCCTTTCTTGCCCGTGAAGAGCATCCTCGGGCTCGCCTCGGCTCCCGACGGTGCCATCTCCTTATGTTTGGATGAAGCGTCTATCAAAGCGCACACATAGTATTTGTCGGCGAGTTGACTTTGTAAGAAGCCCGGGCGGCCGAGGTCACCGAGTCGCCGCCAATGACGCTCGATTTTGGAGTTGGTGCGTGAATCGTATTGATTGCCGGTGGTGGAGACAACCCCCCCACTTGGTACAAGATGTCACGCACGCCTCCTTAGCCTCGGGCGTGTTGCACACATGCTCGTTATCCGTGTGGAAGCGTGAAATGGTGACTCCGTGCATGCTCGCTTCCTTGATGACTTCCCACAAGCACTCGGGCACATCGGATTTGAACTTCAATTTGTAGACGAAGTCGAAATCGGAGTGTAGGTCGATGGCGCCGAACAATAGCTTTCCGTTGGTGAAAAGGTCGGGAGTTTGCGTCGACCACACATCGAACGCTACGATTTCGCCCGGCCGCGAGCAAGCCGGTAGGCCGTCGCCGGTAGGAAGATGTGTATGTTTGCCCGCAAGGCAATCGGGACACGGAGACACATCTCCAACTTCGAGCCAAGACTCGGGAAGGTCGGTGCATGTGTGGTATAAGCTAGCGACTACGTCGCGCGGCTTGTGAGCCCAAGTGTCGTGGGCCACTTTGCTTGTCATTTTGGCCGGGTTGACCTTGTGCCCGCGCGCCGCAACGACTTTGGAAACCTTGGCCGCACGGTCGCCGGGTAGGCCACGAGGAGTGTCGCCTACGGGGTACATGTCTTCAATAGGGTGTGAATACTCCTCTTCGGAAGCGCTACGCGATGGGCAATCGAGGGCGCGCACGAGCACTCGGAAGAAGCGTTGAGGATAGACGCCGGTGGCTTCCCCCAAGCCAACACCATCTTCACCATCTTCGAAACCGACGGCTTGCTTTCGGTGCGAACGATGTGTGCACCTAGCGTGGTTGAGGAAGGAAAGTGCCGGCTCGAGTTGTGCCGAGTACATTAGAGTGATGTACTTTTAAGGCTCGTCGCATATTCCGTCGGCATCAACGCACTCGGGGTCGCAAAAATAGCAAAGTGGAACGTGTGCGACTTTGGCTCGTGTTAACGCGGGCAAGGTGGCTAATCTCGGGGTGTTGCCACAAAGATCCATGCATCGGGAACTTTCCGGAGTTGAAACGCTTCCAAGCCCCTTTGTCGTTGTTGCGGCGAACCGGGTTCTCGATGATGAACAAGCCCTTGCGGTGCAACCGTACACACGCCTTGCACGTGTGACATATCAAGATATTGGACACTCTTACGGTTGCTAGATCGCGTGCGGTTGAGATTAGGCATCTTCATAATGTGGTCCTTGTCGCGTAAGACGTTGATGCGCGGGTGTTTACGAAAGCGCGCGATACCGAGAATGTGTTACAAGGGACGGAGAAGAGGCCTCGGTCGACGGCGCCCCGAGTCGATGAGGGCGAGGTCCCGCTCCACCAACGCTCGTGAGAGGAGGTCTTGCGAGGGTCCGTTCTTGGAGTCGCGCTCATAGCACGCTTCCTTGGTTACGTTGGTCCAATAATCGGCGAGATTGCCGGCGTACTTGAGCCCGCTAAACCAATAAAGCAATCCGCGAATGCGCCGTGGTTGTAGCCGACACGGTGGCGGTCACTTTGCTTGTGCATGCGGTTGTGCTCGTGACCTCGTGTGTGGAACGCAACGGGTCAACCAACGGTACGCGTAGGAAGCCGTCGTTGATTAGCACCACACGCTTGCCATCGTTGAACGTGCCATCCCATTTTGCATACGTTTGCTTTCTCGAGACGGCCCGGGCTTATGATTGTCATGTGGAGCGTCGGCGAGTATCACAACGTCTCTCTCGACTACTACTCGCACGGTGCCTGTCGTCTACCGGAAGCGGCGTCCTTACGTCACCCATGCACTCGGGTACTCTTGTGCCCGAGAGAACGCTACGTATGCGAAATGGGCAAGGCTTGCTCGTGCCCGGAAGTAACGTTGAGCGATCGCGCCTCACGCCTCGCCCCGTGTCCCAAATGCAAAGGCCGGCGCCGGCACTCTCGGCAACAAGCGCCACATCCTCGAAAGACTCGTAGTCGAGGATCATCCCCCCATGCCACATCACATGTAGAGACTCCGTTACGGCGAGCTTCCGGATCACTCGTCGATTCTCCGAAAAATGTTCGACGAGGTGCTTGTGATCGTGAGTCGACAAGGCGGTGCCACGAGCAAGGCAAAACACATGAACGCGAGCAAGATGAGCGTAAGTGTGCCTCTCTCCATACGGCGGCGGATGATGGTAAACAACGTTGGCGATGACGGAGAAGATGTCGTCACGATGGAGGCCAACGATGAGGAGGAATGCTATAATGACGCCCCATGCCGAGGGGTCGTATGCGAGAAGGTTGGCGGGAGAACGAGACGCACCAAGATGAAAACAACGTCGACGGTGAGTCCCCCCCCCCCCCCGCGGCGGCAACCATGGAGGAAAGTATCTTTAAGCCGCTTGAGACAGAGAGCCCAACGGATGTCGACACGAGGAAGGAGTTGAGGGTAATGGTGATGACGATAAGCAAAAGTACTAGGCACACACACATGTATGGTACCAATGAGCGCACGATATTGCCCGAATTCCGCCACGATCGGTGGTGGGACCTCCTCCGGTGGTGGGACCTCCTCCGGAAATGGGACCTCGCGTGCTCCCGCATGGCCGATAGTAGGATCAACTTTCGCCTCGGCAAGGTTGCTTGCTACGGAGGCATGGGAAGCTAACGGAGGCGTGTCGGCTTTGGTCGGCGGCGACGGCGGCGGCGGCGGCGGCGAGAGCATGTTTCGCACGGCGACATTCGACCCCCAAACGGAAATCGGGCGAGCCGTCCGCCTTGACGCCGGCAACGGCGCGCGGAATGGTGTTCGGGAGCAAGCCCGTGCCCGTCGCACTGAAGGTGGCCGTAAGATCAAAGGGGAGCCATTGCATCACCGGGCGGAGATCAACGCGAGGCGGGCAAAAGTAGACGCCATTCTTTGTGTCAAAGATGGCCCCCGCTCGCTCACACACCTCGATTTCCGCGTAGGGCACGCTGAGATTAACACGCACATCGGCCCATGTCGGCGACGTAAGGTGCGCGCGAGTAGCTACGGGGGTTTGCATCGGTGCGGGAGACGGCGGCGGAGAAGAGCGCACAAGTGCTAATGGTGTCGGCGGGGAGTCGACGACACGAGCTACCGGCAAAGAACCGTTGGGACGACTCGATTGACACGTCATCGGATGAGCACGCATCAACATTGGTCTCGCGAAAACCATCGGGGCCATTGCTCCTCTATCATGGCCACATCATCGATATCGAGGCTACCAATATCCTCGGGAGGCGCAAGCTCAACACACTCCTCGCCTAGGCGGCGGGCGTTGGCCAACCGATTATTGAGAATGTCGTCGAGCACGTCCTTGCGCGCGTGGACCGCGGCGGGCAAGGGCCCGGGCCACCGTTGGTCACGCCAACACGGTCCCCTTGTGAGCCTTAGTACACATTGGACCGCGCGGTTCCTCAACTGAACATGCGGTAGCGCGCCCACCTCCTCGGTCAATGCCTTTGCCTTTGGTTTTGCCGCCGCCGCGGGCTTCCGGGGTTGAGACCGTTAGGGCGGCGACCGCGTCCGCGTCCGCGACCTCCTGTATACTCTTCGTCAGCAAGGTTTATGTCCTCGTCGTCATCATGCGGGTTGGCCTCTGAGAGAAGCTCAACCATGCGCTCCACAACGATATGCGGTTGCCCTTGCTCAACGGCAGTCATTGCGCGCCAACGATTGCGCGCCTCCTGTCGATTCGCGCTCGGCACTTGGGTCGTCACCCATTTGGCGAGGGCCTGTTGAGAATCGAATGACCGGCTGAGATATGGTATATGCTCTCGCATGAGGGTATTGACCCCTCTGAGCAAACGCAGAAGCGGAAGCGCCATCTGAAAGCGGAGTGGATTCAGCTTTGGCGAATGCGACATCATCACGTCTATTCTTCGCCCGGAAGCATGCGCGCGGGCTCGGCCATCGTGCGCAAGTGATTCCAAAACTGCAAGCCGTCATGAAACTTGGGGTATGCAGCCAGGGTGTTGTCACGAATCATTTTGTCCACCAACAGCGGCGCAGCTGGACGTATGGAGCGCACAAGCATCATGATGGAACTCGTTTGTAAGCTCTGCTTTGTGCTGCGCGAGTTGGGCAGCCATACGCGTATTCTTATCTTCAATCTGCATTATTGACAACTGACGCGACGCCACCATCTGTGGCGTGGCTGCGTCACTGGGCACCAAAGCGGGCGGTACTCTATCAGGCGCAAATTGGATCTCTCCCTTGGTTGCGTATCCTTCGGTGAGAGCGTGCTGATCCGACGTCAGCACGTCAGTCGCAGCCTCGAGCCACGATCGCATCGCCCCCACGGTGGGACGCTCGCCCGGAAAGGTCGGGAGAGAGGCGCTCATAATAAGCGATGATGAGCGGCGCACAGTAGAAGGGGCAGGCGGTTGAGTCA
>CATOSE010000257.1:0-19848 GCA_951812265.1 Taphrorychus bicolor | reverse complement strand
AGTCAGTCCCCATTGAGGGAAGGTGAGCTGCCAAGCTTGGGTGCGCTGACAGAGGAGGCACACGTAATGTGCGGATGGGGGATGGCTGTGAGCCGGGGAGGAAGCCACCGCGTCCACGGCGATGGTTTGGATTGGTCGCCATTTGGCGTGGTATCGGAACAATTGACCGGAGAGAACTGAAGTACCAAACACGAGACGCAAAGCTCCGAGTTACGGCACACGACAATACAAATTCGGCACACGACAATAATACTTGCAGAGTGGGATGTGATAATTGGCTGACTGCACACCGGTCTAATTGCAGGCGCTGTGCTGAGCGCCGGAGAAAGGCGGGAAAGCAAGATAGCTAAAAGTAATGGCAAGATGTAAAGAAATGGTAATGGCCAGAAAGTAATGGCAATTGTGGTGTGTCATGGGATGATCAAGCGCCCCCCCTAGCTCGCAATCTGTGCGAGCTACTCAATCATCACATGATCAAGGATTCATAGCAAGTAGTGGCTAGCACTACGCTTGTGCTAAGATCGAGAACAATCAAGCTCATGGAGGGCTCTGGGCGGTGGTCATGGCGATGGCCACTGCAATCATCTCCTTGAGCGAGACCTTCGCTGGCACTGCATGCGCACGGTTGGTAAGAAAAGCCATCGTTCGCACGAATTTCTCGCTCTCGATGAGCTTGCCCAAGTAGTCAGAGGCATTCATCTTGGTATGAATCTTTCCTACGCGAAGCTCGGCCTCTCGGACGTATTCTTGGAGAATGCCGATGCGACGCGCGTCACCCTTGCTTCTCGCTGGCATGGAGCCTGGTCGTGATAGTGCGATCACGCCTGAGTTGTCACCCCACACGTCTGTAGGAGCGACGAGGCGGAGGCCAAGCTCGGTGCAGCCCAGCCTGAGCGACACAATCCTGTGTGCGAGCTGAACAGCTGCATAGAGCTCAGCGTTGAAAGAGGCGTGCATGACTGCAGGGATGCATGTCACGCTGATAAGAATGGCGGCTCCAAAGAGAGTGACAACCATGCCTGATACGGACTTGACGGGTGGGGTCTGCCAGGTGGCGTCGCATTGGCCCTCGAGTAGAGCGCTTGCTTCACCATCAAGGTCTGGTGCGACCAATGGTTGGATCGCACCCTTGCAGTTGATCTTTGCCCACTCACGCGCTGCTGGGCTCAGCCCACGCTCGGCTGCAATGCCAGCTGCTTCGTCAGGGTCAAACTCAGCGAGCTCTACGAGGTCTGAGAGCTCTAGCGGGGAGGGCGCAAGAGACGGGTCGAGAGAGTGTGCGTGGCACTCGAGGGGCAGCTGAGCGTGCACGCTGCTGCCTCCAAAGGTGATGCCATCATCTGCAGCGCTGAGTAGGAGGTGTGAGCAGTAGGTTAGCAGCGTGGTGGCAGTTGGCACCGGCGGGTACGACATGTGCCTTGTCAACTCGTGCACCACGTACTTCACGTGTATGATCACGGTGTCAAGGTACTTCACCTCTCCAATCCACTGCTGGGCTGTCTTTTGCTCCTTGGTGAGTGGCGGGAGGGGCAATGGGCGTACGTAATCTCGGAGCTCCTGGATGAGTCGCTCAGCTGCACGAGGCATGGCTTTGATTTGAGGCAGCGACAGGAGCTGAGGTGCGCGGCGCGCGACAACATCTACAGCCATCTGGGTGACACGCAGAGTAACCACTCCTGGACTGTAGGCCAGCGACATGGACTTGTACGACTCTGGCGTGAACTGCACTTTCACGCTGTGCTCACCGCCGAATGACTCGCGCAGTTTCTCGATGATGTACTTGGCGGTATCCATGCTGTCCTGTGTTACGAGGCCATCGTCTACATGAGACACCACGTGTGCAATGTCGTTCGCACGCTGGAGCGTGTAGAGGCGTGGTGCTGAGCAAATCTCTCGGGCTCCCATCTCACGCCAGACCGACTGCATCTTCACGTCGAGGATGTTGCCGGATGGTGGGAAGCCCCAGAAGGCCATATTGTATTGAAGCAGCATTGGCTGACCATCGGCGTCGTAGTCAACATGCCCAGGCGGCATCTCTGAGAAGCGAGGCTGGCCATCGGGCCACTCCTGAGTCTGGTACGCATCGGCGAGGTCAAACTTGAACGAGATGCGTCGGTGCACAGCGGCGTACCCGATGATGATGAACACATATTCGTCAGGGGTAGCGCCGGAGAAGCAGTCCCAGTCGCAGTCCCATGAGCTGCCGTCCACCACAAAGCGTGCCTTGAGCTTCTCCAGCCAGCCGGACTCCTTCTGCACCTTGATCGTATAGACCCAGTGGCCACGGTAGACGGTGAAGCCTGATGCAGTGCCGCGGGGCACGACAGTGACGCGCCCTCTCTTCGAGATGCCAGCGAGGTGCACTTCTTCAGCTGTGCGCCACTCGGGTGCGTTTGGGCTCTGTCGTGCATTGCTGTGTCCCTTGGGCTCGAACATACTGTAGGCGCCTTGTGGCCCTAGTAGTGAGACCATTCGTCCTCCCTTGACTGCTGCTACGTAGGCTGAGGTAGTGGCTGTGCTGCTGGTGTTATCTTCGTCTTCAACCGTGGAGCTCAGTGGATCTGCGCATGCGAGGTAGGTGAATACGCGGCTGGCATCACGTGCTGAGCGCATTTCGCCCATCTGCTGCTGGCAGCTCGCATCGTACTGTGCAAGCGCTGCGATGGCGCGTGCACGCATCTGGAATCTGCCGCCATCTGGACGTGGGCCACCTACATCTGAAGGTGGGCGTTGTAAGCTTGGGTCATTGCGAGCTGTGGGCTCATCAGGCTCGTCAGCTGGAGCATCAGTGGCGTTGTCCGTCTGCATTGCAGAGTCAACGAGCAGCTGTTTTGGCGCAAGGCCAACGCGTAGCATGCCGCCCTCATAGAATGTTGCGTCGTTTTGGACGAGCCACTCCTTACCTGCTGCGAACAGGCGGTAGTGTCCATCTGAGATGCCGATGAAGATGCCACGGCGTGTCACAGGTGCAGCCTTGTCATCTCGCACATCCGGGCTCACACGTCCGTCCATAACGCATGCGAAGGTCTTCAGCCTCTTCAGCGCCGCGGTGTGGGTGCCTGTGACTGCCGCATACTTGCAACATGTGTCGCCATGCCTGACGATGAACTTCAGCACGTGAATTGCATACAGGAATGCGTCGACTACAAATCCCTTGTTCACACCCGCACGCAACATGAACGCACGTGTCTTCTCTGATGCTAGTCTGATGATGCACTCTGCCAGCCCTACGCCATCCTTCTCATGCGGTGCTGACTTCTCTCGGCTGAGTTTTCGCTCCTTCAGCCCGACAGCCCATGCATCTGCGTTGAACTCTCCAGCGCCGTCGGCACGGATGGTTTTCACTGTCCAGCCGTGCTTCGTGTAGAAGATCACGTTGGCATCGACGAAGCTTAGCCACTGCTCGCATCTATGCAGGACGGTGCTAGCAGCTGCTGGGAAGGAGGTGAATTCATCACCCGACACCATGACGTAGGTGTGGCCAGTGGCGATGCTTGGGGTGCTGTACGGTCCCCACCCATCGATGACAAGGCGTTCTCCTGGTTGCTGTGCTCGTAGTAGAGCCGACGTAGAATGCGTTGGCTCTGCCTTCTGCATGGCTCCCTTGCGTACACTGCACTCTTCAATGGTGCGTAGTGCGGCTGGTGAGATACGGGTGAGGCCGTGCCCCACAGTTCCTTCAATGAACCTAGCTGCAGAGCGTGGAGCGAGGCACATGCGAGCATGCCAAAGCAACACACCCTCATCTGCTCGCACCGCTTGTACAACGAGAGCGTGTGCCTGCGCGTCCGTCGGTATAGCGACGTCCACTACAAAGAGGCGTGAGGCCTCACGCCTGATGGGCACATATTGACCGCTTGGTAGTGTCAGCTGCAGCACGTCGTCCATCTTTGAGCGAGCGCCACACACGTCGAACAGCTGGCCCGTTGAGGCGACATCTCGTGCAAATGCAGGTGCAATGAGGGCGTATACTGGAAGTGGCACGAGCACATCCTTGCCGCATAGCAGCAGTACTGGACGAGCTTCTCCCTTCACAGTAACAGGGTGGGCTGCGTTTCCCACACCTATGGTGGTGTGAGCTGAGGCAAGTATCTTCGAGCCGCGATACAGCTCTTCAGAGCAGAATACTGTATCAGATGCGCCACTATCGAGCAGCAGCGGCACAGTGCGTACAGCATTCACGTGCATGACTTGTGGTTCTTGCACCACCAATCCACCCACAGATGAGGGCAGTGCGACGGGGATACGTGCGTTCAGAATGAGCGAGTCGAACGCCTTCGTGTATCGGCCGTTCACGCCAACGTCGTGGATACGTGTCTCTGGCACCTTCGTGTATCGGCTGCCAACGTCCCCGTCGTACGTGTCAGAGGGCGCCTTCGTCTCTCGGCCGTCCTTGGTGCAGGGGTGCACACCGGGTGCAGGGGTGCACACCGGGTGCAGGGGTGCACACCGGGTGCAGGGGTGCATACCGGGTGCAGGGGTGTACACCGGGTGCAGGGGTGCACACCGGGTGCAGGGCTGCACACCGGGTGCAGGGGTGCACACCGGGTGCAGGGCTGCACACCGGGTGCAGGGCTGCACACCGGGTGCAGGGCTGCACACCGGGTGCAGGGCTGCACACCGGGTGCAGGGCTGCACATCGGGTGCGCCGTCCTTTCGCGTGTCGTCGTACGTGTCAGCAGTCGCCTTCGTGTGGCAGCCGATCGCTTGCGTCACGTCCAAGCCGTCTGCAGTCATTCTGAACGGAATTCGCGGCGGATCCGCGATTCGCGGCGGATCCGTGATTGAAGTAAGACTAATTGAATTCTTCGTGGATTTCACGGCGAGATTCTCCGATGGATCGTATATCACGAGGGTAGTGACTGGTGGAAGAAGGTAGCTCTCAGCTTCGGCCTCGATAAACTTGCCGAGGTCCACACCTCCAAGAGGAGTGCACAGGTCTGCGCCGCCAGTGCAGATGTGCGACAGCTTGGATGCGGCGACGAAGTTGAAGGAGATCGCTGATGGCACAGTGCGTGGCGGCCCCAGCTGTACCGCGTCGTACAATTCGTTCAGCTCGTCCTCACACTCAGCAGGTAGGCTAGTGACGTTTGCAGTAGCCGTTGGCTTGTTGCGTGCACGCTCGACCATCGACTTGTAGTTTGAGCTTGGCTCGCGCCCGTAGACGTCGAGCCTGGTCTCGTGCACTGCTGGCTGCGCCTTCACCGCGCATGGTAGTCCGCGTAGGGCACCACACCAGCGCTTTCCGCATAGGCTGCAAGGCGCCTTCGTGCACTCGGGGTGCTCATGGGACTTGCTGCCGCAGTTCATGCACTGCTTGTCCTTGCCCGTAGGAGGTGGAGCTGCGCGCCTCGGAGTTGCAGCGCCAAGGTGAGCTTGTGCACGTGTAGCTGATAGCTCGTCTCTCAGCCTGCGGATTTCGTCGTCACGCGCGTCACCGGATGCAGTGAGAGTGGTTGCTACCTGCTTCTTCTCTTGTCCATCGAGCCTCGCGTTGAGGATCAAGTCTGCGATTAGTTGCACCAGCGAGTCGTAGTCAGGCTGCACCTGGCTGAACGTGTTCATGAAGGCCATGCTCGTCCTAAGCTGCTTAGCTTCGTCCGAGAGGTCGGAGGGGATTTTGGATGTAAGTAGAGTCGAGATGCTGCCCTGCTGCATCTTGTCCACTGGGCTGCACCTCTCATGCAGGTCCTGCAGGTCCACGCTGAAGGTTTCAATCTGCTCCCTCGACATCGTGCTCTTCATAATCATTTTGTTGAGCTTGTTCAGTGCCTCACGCTGGTCGGCTTCAGAGACGAATAGTGCACGCTCGTCGAGATATGCAGTGATCTCGTCGCCCATCTTATCGGGCATGGTCTTGTTGCGTATCTTGGCCAGTATAGCCTTGGTCAGCGCCTCACCCTTGTCAGGGCATATGATGCGCATGAGGAACGATGCTAGTGCACGGTTAGCTAGCTGGTACTGTATCTTCTCGTGATCTGGAGCTCCAGCGAGCATGTCCTCCGTGAGACTGCCGTCGAAGATTGCGGCCACCACTGGTTGCTTGTCCGATAGATAGCCTTCAATCAGTTGTTTCTTGTCACGCCACTCGTCCTTGCCACCCTTGTACATGAGGGACTTGTAGTCAGGCGTGCCAATAGAGATGTGATATTTCGCGAGGTTGGCCACGGACAGGCCTTGGTTCGCATCATCACCAAGAGGTACCACAGTTGATCCATCACCTCGAGGGGTTGGTGGTGGGCCTCCACCCATTGGGGGGAGTGTAGAGTCAGTCCCCATTGAGGGAAGGTGAGCTGCCAAGCTTGGGTGCGCTGACAGAGGAGGCACACGTAATGTGCGGATGGGGGATGGCTGTGAGCCGGGGAGGAAGCCACCGCGTCCACGGCGATGGTTTGGATTGGTCGCCATTTGGCGTGGTATCGGAACAATTGACCGGAGAGAACTGAAGTACCAAACACGAGACGCAAAGCTCCGAGTTACGGCACACGACAATACAAATTCGGCACACGACAATAATACTTGCAGAGTGGGATGTGATAATTGGCTGACTGCACACCGGTCTAATTGCAGGCGCTGTGCTGAGCGCCGGAGAAAGGCGGGAAAGCAAGATAGCTAAAAGTAATGGCAAGATGTAAAGAAATGGTAATGGCCAGAAAGTAATGGCAATTGTGGTGTGTCATGGGATGATCAAGCGGCTGCACGTCGCAATACAGCACACGACGTACTAATTTATGACTCACGAGAATGTGTACTTTCAGTGCGCGCCGCGACTATGCATGCCACCTTCGGCCATTTGCGCACCCCACCCATCTCCCTCACCATGCGGGTGTGCCACACCCCGCATGGCACCCGAGCCCGGCGCACAAGCTCAAAAGCTCTTGCGAGGCCCTCCCCCTCACTGGCATGGGCGGAGCCCACCGCGCCTCAGCCTTTGCAATGAAGCGCGCCCGCGCCGCTCCTCAGCCCGTCGAATGGCTGCGGCCTTCTCCCGCTCAGCCAGCGACTCATTACCTAGAATCCCATCCACCCTTACATTCGCCGCAACCTCGACAAGCCACGCCTCGTGCCTCCTTCTGCGAGCGACCTTTGCCGCCTCCTTCGAGGCCTCACACGCCCTTTCGTGCTCTTCTCTTAGCCTTCGGCGTCTCTGAAGCCATGCAGTGCGCGCCCTACCTCGCGCCGCCGACGCCTCTCGTTTACGTTGCGCGCTCTCACACTCCACACGCACCACCCCGTGCACCACATATGTACGCGCCCCCCCCTCCGTAACCCGCCGCACTCGCTCCTCCTGAGCCACCGCACGTCTCCGCGCGCTCTCCCGCTTCGTGGCTGCCGCCCTCGTGCTGCCCCCCAGTTCCGCCCATCTCCTAACCGCACGCCTCCAAGCCAAGAGTGTCGACCCCGCAATCCCCTTCTCCTCCCTTCCCAACACGTCCGCCCTTTCAAGAAAGGTCACCCGTCTCGCCGTTTCCGACCGAGCCCTACCTCTCGCCAGCGCCGTCCAGGCCTCGCACCCAAGCGGAAAGCATTGAGTGAGTTCAGCAGAGGCCGTCCCGACCACATTACCGACAATCTGTCGAACTAACCCTCCTCCTCCCGCGTCAACCTCAGCCCATCCCTGTGGTATGCCACATGCACTCCCAAACGGGCGGGCAAACCATGTACCAGACGGAAGTTGGTCAACCCCGGCCCTTCCCGGCCCCACGACTCGCCTACGTACGCTGATGATCCTGCTGATCGCCCACCATCGCTCCGCTGTCCAGCTAGGCTCACACGTAGGCCTAGGCACGTCCTCTAGCCACACCTCTCGTAGTGCTTGAAACACGCCGTGCCATCGAGAAGCGCTGGTGGTAGCAGTAGCATCCCCCGATACCGAATCCTCGGGTCCTCTGGCATCGCTCGCCACTGTGCCGCCCGTGAACTCTCCCATGCCTGTCTGCCGGCTAGTTGCAAGGAAGGAAGAATCGCCCAAGTCCCGCCGCCCAGCTCCTGTGGAGAGCCCGTAACTCCGCAGCCCGTTCGTGTCCTCCTCTCGCCACCACCTGTCTCCACCCTTTCATAACCATCGACAGACATCGCATCTCAGCACAAGCTTCCTAGCCACCCTAATCGCCGGTTGCATCAGGGCCTCTGCCGCCCACGCCCACCTGCACACCACAAGCACCAACCGTTCCAGTGCTCGCGCCGCCGCTTTCCCCGGGTCTGCCATACGCACCACCACCTGCAAGCACCCTAAGCAGCTTATATGCCCGATCACTGTCCTGCTTCGGTAGCACTCGAGGCAGCCGTCGCCCGTGAGCGCAATTCCGGTGTGCAAACTGTCCAAGCCCTGCCTGCATCACTCGTAAGGCAGCGACCCATTCGTCGCACTGTCCCGAATGCGCCACATATTGTTCCCCCTGTCTCAATGCCCCTGCGATAGCGATCCGTTCCAGCTGTAGCAGTGGACACTCCGTCGCGGCATGCCACCATGTGCAACCCCTTGCATGACCACACTCACACCGAACTCCTCGAAATAGACGCCCCATCATCCCCGGCCAGCGCTTCGGGTCAGATGCGAACCACCGACAGCACCCTACTGCGGACAGCACGTCCTCCGCCTCCTCAGAAATGCGTCCCATCCTTGGCACCAGATCTCCCTCCTCCGCCCACACCGAATCATGTGAAGCCGACCTCAGCACCTCCAACCCCCATCCTTTCGCCCAATGGCCTGCGGCCTCCCCATCAGTCACAACATCGCTTGGCTTCCCAAAATGAACGGACACATGATCTCGAGGGCCTAGACCCGGCACTGCCTGCACTCGATGACATGGCCTCCTTCGCAACCACGTCCACCCATTCATTTGGCAGCGCTCCCTTGTGTGAATGCGTGTGCACCAAGATGACGACGTCAAATCGCGAGAGGGCCCTCAGCCATGCCGAATGCCAATCATCCCTCCTGTAGTCAGCTTTGTGCCGATCATGTGAGCGCACGAACGTACCCAGCGCCTCCACCGGTGAAGTGCAGTCGAATAGCACCATTGTCCTCGACACCCCCTCTTCCGCTAGCACGTCAAGTTGCGCCGCAAATTCTGCCAAAAAGGCACTATCATCCCCTTCGCTTGCCAACGCTCGCCGAATACAGGTCCCGTCGTGTCTGACACTCCCTCTGCTCATAGACGGCTTAAGCGGATCGTCGCTCGGTTTGAATGACCCATCCACAGCCCAGACCGCCTGAATACGCCACTCCTGCGCAATCGCCCGCACCTTGGAGAATAAGCTGCGAGAAGCGTGTGGGCATAAGAACGTCTTCCCCCTCCATTTGGAGCGCTCCTCTCGGCCATGCTGGCATATTCCACAACCGGCACCCCAGCGAGCGCCTGACGGGCATTCCAAAATAGTTGCCCCACGACCCCCAGACCCTCCGCCGATGTCACCCTTGTTCCCGTGTCATAGCACAACTGCACGTTGTCATCCAATTCAAATGGCAGTCCTCCTCCTCCATCGAAACTCCCATCTCCTCCGCCTCCTCCACAGCAACGTCTGCCTCCATTTCCACCAACTCCCGAGCCCTGTGAGCGTTCCCAAACTGCATCACCCGCTGAGGCAGGTGCGCCACGACTAGCGTCCCGTCCTTGCGCCAGTTGCGCCACGCTGTGAGCCCATGACGTCTAGGCAGCGCTCGGGGCCTCCGCACGCCTGATGCAGTTGCTTTCGCAATGCTTCTCTCTGTTGAGCTCCTTCCTCGCCTGCACGTCGGGCCCCGTCCGCATCCCTAATAAACTGCCAAATGCCCATTAAGCAAATCGAGTTGCCCCCGGCTCCAATCACCGGTCGCCGCCATACCGCATCCTCGTCCCCCGTAAACGTGGCCTGTGCTCGAACTAAGCCGCCGGGTTGACCAACCTCCCCCAAGTGACCGTCTTTGCCCTCGGGTTGACCAACTTTGCCGGATTGACCAACTTCCCTCAGGTGACCACCTCTGTCGCCGGGTTGACCAACCTTGCCGGGTTGACCAACTTTGCCCTGGCGACCATCTTTGCCAACCTGGCCAACCTTGCCGGGTTGACCACTACTGCCGGGTTGACCAACTTTTCCGGGGTTGACCAACTTTGCCCTTGACTCGGCACACCGCATCCCCCTCCACATGGATACCGGGCACTTTACCCCACCCCGCCTGCAATCGTGTAATTGTCCGTGCCCAAGCCCCCCTAGCCGCCGGGATGAGCAACGGCCACCTTCTTCTTGCCTCCGCGAACGACAGCCAGCGCGACGCCCCGTCAAATCGTCCCGCCATCTGCTCCACCATCGACAACATGCGCCTGTAGCACCTCCGGCTCCACCAGCAGCCCCCAGACCAGAGGGGTCGAACAATGGCGTAGACTCGAACCCACACCACTTCAAGCTGGTGGGATTTAGTCATCGTCCGACTCTTCCCCTCCTTCCCACCCAAACCCGCCATGTCCCGTGCAAACCTCTATGTAGATGAGCAGCATCGCGTCTGCCACGTACCGTACTTGCGTCGTGTCCAATGAACGCCTCAAGGCCTCCACCACGTGTCGGCCGTCCCACTTCGCCGGATCGACTCGACAGCCCCAGCTGTACAATGCCTCCGCAAACGCAGCGCGTACCGTGTCCCTCAGCTGACATCGTTCCGCCGCCGCCATAGCTCTAGTCGCCGTCCGCCACAGCGCCTGCGCTCCGACCTCGAAAAAATGGACCTTAGGCCTTCCCTTGCTCATCCCGTAGAGTGACAGTCTCGGCGTGTTCCACACCCTTTGAAATTTCATGTTGTACACTGCTCGAAATCGCGCCTCCAGCTGCTCGCAAAGCTTCCAGGGCATAAATCCCGAGGCCCCCCAAGAGCCCCCTAGTCCTCGCGTCAAGATGTTGCCCAATTCCATGAATTCGCCCGGGCGCAGGTCGAAGGACCGCATCTGTGCAATGTAACCCTGCCACGCCTTGATCATACGCTCGTCCTCCCCCTTAACTGTTCCTTGCACATACCGCAATCGCCCCATGTGGGGATACCCGTCCTGCAACGAAGCCCGTCCCACCACTTGCCCGCCCTGTGTGCGCAGCGTTGGAATGTACGCATCGTAAGGAACTCCGCTCCGCTCTCCGTGTAGCCCACGCCCGCGACAACGGTCTTGTCAAGTCCCGCAATGCCGAGCCCGCATCCCGAAGCCACTGCAAACGCTACCCACATAGACCAGGCCACCAGCAATTGATCCAGCGATGCGAACAATCCCGCCCAATCATCGGCATATAATATTTGAAGTAAGCGGCGCGCCGTCCCCCACCCCCCACAAATCCACTCCAACTGCAGTGGCCCTCACTGCCAGTGCCCACCGCATCTAGCAGAATCTTAGCCCTGTCTGGACTCAATACGTCCCCCATCAAGACCCCCATGTAGATCCTAAATGGATCCCCGAGCCCATGCGCAGAGTCGTACTCGCCTGTAAGCTCGCCAAATAAGGCCCCGATCGTGTCAGTAAACGAAGCCGGAAGCCCCTTGAGCAATTCACTAGTGGTCGCCACTCCCCTGTGCACCGCCGGAAAGAAAGTCTTGAGGTCAACGTATAGAACGTAAACCGCCCGTCTCTGCCGCCGCGCCGACTGTAGACATAACGACATAACACCAACAGTAAGCTCGCCTCCGAAGCCCCCATGGCCTTAGTCCACCCAAGTTGCTCCTCAGCAAGCCGCGACTCCATGTCGTGGAACGCCGTCATGAGCAGCATCTGCCCTAGCACCTTCATGCCCTGCGCCATAAGCGCGATGTCCCTCCTCTGCTGGACCAGCCGTTTGTCCTTCTTTGGTTTCACCAGTAGGACATAAATGACCCGCTGCCACGCCTGTGGAAATTCCTTTTGAATCGCGCAACATCTCAGGCCCTGGAAATACAGCTGCAACACTTCTTCGGGGACCCCCGGCGCCAACAACATGTCCACCCCCAGCCCATCGGCCCCCACCGCCTTCCGTCGTCGCATACGGTGCAACGCGCTCTTAAACGCTTTGTACCCGAGTGCCGCGCCTAATGACCACTGTTCGTCTGAATCGGCCATGCGCACTGCCGGCCACTCCGCGCAGAAACAATCAGCGAACGCCTGAAAGGCCGAGACGCACACTCCTTCCCCATAAAAGCGCACCTGCTGGTCGCTGCCGATCTGTCCCAAAGCCACCGGAACCTCCAGCGGATTGCTGATCGTATCCCGATCCGGATCATCCCTACGGAACACCCTCTGCATGGCCGTGTTCCCTCCCTGCGCCTTTCGTCTGCGAAGTGCCCGTCGGATGCGTTCCATGGCCATCTGTGGAGCTCCCTCCATCTGACGCTCCGCCTCCCTGATGACTCCCATCATGTTTTTTGCCTCGCGACGTCGGTGACGCACGCGCAACCTCTGGAAGTAAGCAAGCCTGCTCCGGCAGCGTTGTAACACCTCGTGAGCGACCCGCGTAGGCCCCCACCTCATATATTTCCGGCGTACCTCGTCGAGGCCCGTTCCTCTGTGAAAGATAGCCTGGCGTCTCCTCAAGAATGCACCCGATCCCTCGACCCGGAGCAGGCGTACGCACGCCCGTAGCAAAGCCCTCCAGGAAGCCACGACTTGATCAACCCCAGCCGCGCCGATCACCAGTCCACCTCCGTGGTGAAGGCGCTCTTCCCTTAGCCGAGCTTGTTTATGCGCGTCCACAACGGCCTCCGTAATCCTCTCAATAGACTCCGGCCACCGTCCCTCGCTCTGTAGCACCCGTGAAGCCTCAACTCCTGTACTCCGCGCAAACGCCTCCTCCACCCGTGCTGCCGAGGCCATGCCTCCCATGCCCTTGCGGGTGGGACGACGACCCCGTTCAACCCGGTAAATGGTGTGGACGGCCTCAACCCATACATGATCCGATAGCCACCCTTCTCTTCCCCCATCGTACGTCGTCGGACACACCGTCGGCAATAAACTCCATCCTCCCATCTGTGCACCAGTGGCCCAAATCTGATCCAATCGCGCCGTCCAAGCTGGATCCTTGCCGGCCCGTATCTCCACGTGTGTAAATAGCCCGTTAGAGACATCAAAGTCCCGTGTGCCTTCCACCACCTCTGCACATCCCTCCTCCTCGTCCTGTCGCGCGTCGGTACCCGCACAGCATGCGCACCCCAACGTCCCCTGCCATCGACGAAGCACCCGGTCTGCAGCGGTGAGCACGTGTGGAGATCTGCGCCATTTCACACACGGCACCCTGTTGATGTCCCCCATCAGTACTCCTCCGTTGCGCGCCTCCAGCCATACCATCGCAGCACGAAGTTGTTCTACGTTCTTCTCCTCCTCGTGACAACCATGCATGCCAACCACTCCCAACTCGGATCCATCCGCAGTAAGAAGCAGGCGAGCCGCCAGCGTGCGCTCGGCCACCGCGTTAGCGTTTCCGCAGAGTTCCATAGTGGCCTCTTTCCACGCGATGCAAACTCCATTTTTTGACCCCTCCCCTGGAAGTACCGCGGCCGCATACCCCCGCCTTGCGAGCCACCGGCGGAGAGTACGTAATACGAACATAGACCCAGTTAATTCCTGAAGTGTGAGCACGTCTACCTCGCTCTCCTCAAGGCGAGTGGCCAACCATTCCAGTTTCGCAGCCGCGCTCGTTGAAGGTCGTAACGACACCCGCAAACCCTGCGTGTTCCACGTAGCAGCCCGCAACAAACCCCTCACGGTATGACCTCGATCCCGCACGATCCAGCCCCCGTGCCACCTTCGCCGAGTCCACCGTTGCACCACCGTTGCCGCCACCGCCACCCTTGCCAGGTACACCCCGTGCATAGTCCGCCCAACCGCGCTCGACAATCCCCCTGCAACAGAGTTCCATGCGGTAGGTGAACCGTCGGTCCCTTGTATCAGTGCAAATAGCACCATCGTCCCTGCCAGAAACCTCAGCCCGCTTCCTCTACCCCGGGTTGACCATGTCTGAGCTCGAATTGACCAGGCCGCTTGGCGCTCCCGATGCCCTTGTCTCCTCCACCACGTCGCACAACCAAAGCCAGTTGCCACGCCAAGTCCTAACGCTTCGCCCTCCCTGGTTGAACCGTGTCGCAAAAATATGTCACTCACCCACACTGTGCCGCATAGAAGCAGGCCCGCGTGCCGACGTGCACGAGCCCACTGGCATCGCACCGACACCTCCTGCACCCAGCCTCGACATGGCGTCAAGCGCCGTCCTTTTCGTGTCCATGTTTCGCAGATCCACGTTCCCCAACGACTATGCATTGCCCATGGCCGCCACCAATCGTCCTCCCTTGTCCCCGTCTGTGTCCTCGAGTTGACCACCTTTTTGTGAACCGTCGAGACTTCGTCTCCAGCGCAGTTCCCTCCGCCCTGGTTGTGGACCCGCGCATAAACTGGCACCCACTCGTCGACCGATCGTCTCCGAGGAGATGTCTCACGTGTCCCAAGCTCTGCGTGGCACAACAGCCCCTCCGCCTTAGTATTCCTCAACGGCCGTAAGAGAGGCCCCGAGTTGACCAACATAAGTCCGGAGACGGGCACCGGAGTGGCGAGGCACGCAACTTTCGGTCGAGGCTCGGGCGCGACGCGAGGAGGACTTCGGCCTTTCTCGTTAGCGCCCTTACCTGCGATATCTCGCAAAATATCTCTATCCACACGCACTCCTTTGACATATGCCATTTGACCGGACAATGTACAGCATCCGATCTCCTCGCTCACACCACCCTCTATCCCGCCGGACAACGTACAGCATCCGACCACCTCTCCCACACCTCTACACGACACGAGCTCGAGAAGTACAGCCTCACCGCCCTGCGTATACATTCCCAACACCTCCCCTGTTCCACTCAGCCGGAGCGCCGACTGCCGAAATCCGACAGAGGTGCAGCCGCCCGCTTCGCTCGCTCCACACTCGTGAAACACCCACAGCTTCGCCCTGCGCATCGATGGCATGAGAAGTACAACCCCACATCCACCCGCCCCCGTGCCCCTCGCATCACCTAAGCACCCTGGAACTGTGCCTCGTGCCTCTCTTGGGCGAGGCCCCGGCGGATGATGCCAACGAGGAACAAACGCGGACGCTGGCATTGCGCGCCCAAGTGAGTGCGCGGGCACATGACCTGATTGAACCAAGTGTAGGGTGTGGTCATGAGGAATCTGAGTATGAAATTCAGATACGGGCGACAGCGCTTGCGCGCGACTAGTCCCTTCACATTCTCGAGCACGATGATGTACGGAGGGCCCGACGGCTGCAGGCAGGCCTGTTGAACGAGGTGGCAAATCAGGCTCGTGTTGCACCACGCCCGCTCCTCCCACACCTTCCGTGATACCCGCGAATCGACCTGAGCGGACGAGTAAGCCCTGCACGGCCATGAAGCGATGAAAATGTGCGAAGGCCGCGAATACGCAACGTCCATCGCCGCGTCCGCCACCAGCATCGCCTTCGGGTACTGCATCCGCAATGCATCCCGCCGCAACGGGCACTTCTCGGACGCAACACTCAGGACTGCCGTCAGCTGTAGGCCCTTCAGCGCCCGGTCCGCCGCCAGAAATCCCGCATTGACCATCCCCGCGCATGCGGTGTGCACCAAGATCTCCTGACCCACTGGCAAAGACACATTGAGCCTCTCTACCATCCGTAGCCAGGACCAACGGATGACCGCTGACGTCAGGCCCACGTGCATGGAGTCTGCGATCGCTGCGTGCGCCTGCAGAACTGTAACTGTCCGGTGTGGGCGCTGCGATCTCACCTCGAAACCATCCACGATGACAGTCTCGACAGGACCAACAACGAACACGAGTCCCAGCAAAATGCGCCCCAACTCGTTGGAGCCGCCGAGGATCGGATCGTGCAGCTCGATCCCCATAATGGAGGCCTCCTCCTCCACAGCCAAAATCGCCATACGCCCGTTGCTGACACGGAAAAGTAATTGAGATGGCGATGCCACCAAGGTGGGAACCGGATCCTCCAACGTAATCATCGGGCACAATGTGCCCCTGATAAGCGCCTTTGCATGTCTTCCATATCTCTGTGTTCCCTTTGCGCGTCTCGCCATCTTGGCCATCAGTTTGCGGGCACTCACCAACGCCTCTCCGCTGCCGTCGTCGAATGTGTGCACCTTGAGCGCACGCAGCAGATGTTTCACATCTGCCTTCCTGCTCGTGAGCGGGTGGCGCCTCCCCTCGTGGAAGGGGAGCAAGGACTCGCCCCATGACTCGAAAAACCCGGCATGCTCGCTGATACCCATGTGCGTGTGAAAACCAGCGCCCTCCACCCAGCCTGGATAAAAGCGGAGCGAGCGGACCCAAGAGTTGGTCAATCTCGCCACCCTGCTGAATTCGTACGACATAGTACAAGTGTTGTGCGCCATGGCTTGCGTAATGCGGTGGTCGAGCTTGGAACACGTCTCTTCGTACCATTCGGAGTTGACCTCCCCCCATATGCACAGGCGGCGAAGGAATTCCACCACCGAGTGATTCGCCCTGGCCCGCAGCGAAGCACAGCCACCCGGGTTGACCGTCCTTGCCACTTTGGCTGGAGGCTCGTTCCATCCTGCGACAAGCGTCTTCACCAACTTGTCCAGCGCCAGCCGTCGAGCAGCACATCTGTTCTCGTGCGCCTGAGTGAGCGCCGTTCGCCATCGTCCTTCCATTGCCGGGTTGGAGCTGCGTTTCTTGGGCACCTTCCCCGCTTTCACCAGCTTCTCGTCTCTCTCCGCCTGTTTCGCATCCCGAGCCGGCCTCGAGTAGCCCCGTGCCTGTTGCATCACTCTGCGCCATAAGCGGTTGAATGCGTGCGCACGATCCGAGCACGCCGGGGACCCCTTGCCTTCGGCCCACTTGTCCTTGGCGGCTGCGATCGCCGACACCCACTCCTGGCAAGCTGTGTGGAAGACGGACATAGATGAGCAATATGGCTTCAGGCAGCGCAGCACACCAATGAGAGTCTCGGAGAAGCAGCAACAGGCCCACAGTGCTGTCGTACGATTCTTCACCTCCACGTACTGCGTCATAAAACCAACCATCGCCTGAGCTGAAGCCACACTGACGGCCCCAGGAGCCGCTCCAGCCACTGGATCTGGCCTGTAGATGCGCCCATCGAGCTTCACCCTGGCATGCTCCGCACCAGGAATACGCGTCGCACAGCAATGGATCGATGCACCCAGGTCGGAGAGCACCCGGTCCTCCGCCTCCGAGAGCTGCGTCGAGATCGGCTCCATAGATTCCCGATTCATCGTCTTCCTTCCTCCACCGGCAATCCCCCGGCGAAAATTCGAAAAAAGACGGAAAAAAGCTGAGAATAGAAAATCTCGCGTCAAATTCGGTCGCGACCTCGCAAAACATAACCGAGTCGCCGGGAGGTGTCTCCATAAAATGAAAACGAAAACTTGCCAACTTAAATCGAGTCATGTCGACAGAAGTAAATGTTCGGCAACCGTTTTTCCCCCTTCGGTCCTGCCCCCTCATGAAAACTAATTCCACAGGCATTGAGGAGATGTCCCTCCAATAATTGAAATCTGGCCACCCCCCGTGATCTCCCCGGAAGTTGTCCGCCCCCATTCGAAAAGTACTTAGCAGCCGGCGCTCGCCTTGTACTTCCCTAATTAACTTGCCTCCAATAAACTCCCATAGCCGTTGATTCGCCAAAAAGTTTCTCAAATCCCGGGTTGACCAACTTTTGGAGGTAGCAGCTTTAACATACTCTGCACGGCTGCCGCAGCTATGCTGCGTTCTCAAAGTGCGAGCGAGACAAAACAATGTGCAGCGCACCCCCTCCCTCCCTTTGAGGACCCGCCTGCATCCCGTCCAGTGAAAATGCCCCTTCCGTTCAACTTCCCCTGTATCCCTCCTGACATCCCCCCAGATCTCGCGGACCGTACAGTGTGTCCCCGAGACATATGGCGACGCGGGCAACACCAAGTGCAGGCCTAGTACAGAAGATGGTATCATGCGTAGCGCTTGCGACATGAACAGGGGAACATGCATGTTTGGCAAAGGTGGTGGCAGAAAAGTCGGACTGCATAAGCGTACATGACACGCAGGCAACCCCTTGTTCGAGCTCCAGGCAACGAACATCTTCCAATGTGCCGTGGGATATTCGGGCGCCATGACCGCATGCGTGGCGCAGTAGTACAGGCAACGCCACGTGTCTAACATCAACATCAGGTGCCGCCATGTAGGCAATGGAAAAGTGGAACGTGGCATGAGCAGATGCTCCTTAGGCAAGCTCAGTCTCTGCGGGCATGAAGCAACCCGATCTTCAATCATCTTTTTCCTACGCAAGCTCAGCCCGCCCGCAAACGCACGTCCCAAACCTGGGAACCCGTGCGCCCCACGCCACCTCGCCACTGGCAGCATCATAGGTTCCCGCGCTGCCTTAGCACGTCCTCCGCTGTCTCTTCCGTTCACACTGTCCCAATGTCCCCCTCCCATTGCACATGCTCCGGGCATGCAAACCATCAGCAACATGCATGCAAGCCTCCATAATGAGCAAACGCCCGCCCAAGTCGAGGCACGATCGACGCCGCCCCGCCTCTTCCTGTCGCACCTGCCGTCTTCGCCAGCCGTTGAGGTTGACCGCTTCGCAGGCGGTTTCAGACCCGCCTCAGTACTCGGACCATCCTCGCTGATGCGAACCCGTCTCGATCCCACCCTAGCAGACAGCGGTGGTGTGGTGGATCCCTTGTGGATCCTTCGTGTCCCACGTCCCACCGGGGCTCTCGACTTCGAAGAAGCGAACGTCGCCTCGCACGGATCCTCCGCCGTTGCATCCTCCTCCTCCAAGTCCGCTCCCGCCAGAGAATCCACATACCGCTCCCCCATAGTCATTTCCACCACCTCAATCGCCCCCGTCTGTGGAGGAGGCTGTGAGTCCCGAAGCCCTGCAGTCATATCGCCTTCCGACCCTTCCTCATCCTCCGTGGCGTCGAACGCAAGAGCCCGCCGCGAAGAAGCCGACTCCGAACCTGCGATGCGTTGCATCATTTGATTATTCTGCAACATTAGTTGCGCCAATGTTTCAGCAATTGTATCGGCTGACCGTCGACCGTCGTCGACTCTCGCGTGTGCAGCAACCAACATTTCCTTCTGTTGTTCAATCATAGTTTGCATCCCATTTGTCTGAGCCTGCAGTGCAGCCACCGTCTCCGCTGTCTCTCTGCCGTGTTGCTCGCACGCCCTAGTTTGTGCCGAGAGAGCAGCAGACTGTGCCTGGGCCTGCGCCGCCAGTTCGCCCCTGAGCAGAGCTTGACCCGCAGTGAGCGCAGAGCGGTCCGCCGCCGCGTTTTCAGCCACCAAGCCCACTTGCGCGGTCAAACTCTCGATCGCCTGTCTGTGCGCCTCGCCAACCTGTTCCTTCTCTGCCAAGTATTCAGGAGCGAATTCCCGACACACAGAAAGCAGTTTCATGCGGTCCACGGCAAATAGAAAAGCAGGCGGGCAGGGGTCGTGGTAGCACATCAGTTCGTCCCCGGCCTCCGGCGTCCACGTACCCTCCGTACACATTGCCACGAGCAACGCCTTTTGCTCCCTGTTCTCCGGCGTGTCCGGCACCGAGACCTCGTACGCCCCATCAGAAAATCCCTTGTCATGAAGAGAAAAGAATCTCACATCATCCTCAGCCGATGAGAAGACCTCTGCGAAAAATTGCCTCAACGGGCGCCCCTCTCTGTTGTCATCCCGCTCAACTCCGATGGCCAGGACGCCAATCTTCAAGCTACCTCGCCTCGAACTCGCTCTTCCCGGCACCACCATGTACCTTTCCGAAGTCGTCAAGCCTGACCCCAAGCCGCCGGTCTCGGTGGCCTCCGCAACCGCTGCCGATGCCAATGGGTAAACCGACACCACCCCATCGTCCAACCGTGCTAACTTCGAG
>CATOSE010000256.1:0-26067 GCA_951812265.1 Taphrorychus bicolor | reverse complement strand
TATAATAATAATAATAATAACAAGGCCTATACAGGCAGACGTCTAGACGCACAAGGTCCCATGACCCGAGGCCTCCGGCAGCCGAAGCAGACGACTCGGCGCAGCACACCATGAACAGGCACACCGACGCACTTACGAACAATAAAGTGTACTCTCCAGTCGAGCCGCTACCACGCCCGCATGCCCCAGGCCCTTCGCCCGTTTCCTTCCACCCTCCCCAACCCCACCACTCCCCCCCCAGCCCCCCCCTGTTCGAGCCCTCTTTACCATTCCCATAGCTCTGCGGGAACCACACCCCACGCATTCCGCCGGTAGGGCCTCTCCCCATCTGTCGAGGCGCCTCTGTTCCCATCTCGCCCACACCGTCTCATCCCGACGCTGCCACAGCATAGCCATGTCCCTTTCCATAACCGACTCCCACGTATCCACCCCCCATTGCGTGGGAGTTCCACGATCAGCGGCGGCCGCCTCCAATTACCTCCAATCGTGCCAACCTCTGCGCTTTGTATCTCGCCTCACACTCCAAAGTGCACCTTTGTCGCGCAGCCTCCGCCTCCCTACGCTTCCTTAGCCATGCGCTCCTCGCCCTGCCCCGCTTCGCCGATTGTTCACGCCTCTGCTGCGCGCGCTCATCCTCGACACTCCACACTCCATTTCGTACAAACGATCGCGCCCCCCCATGTTGCGCCCTCCATTCCCTCTGTTCCCTCCTCCGCCCAGCCCTCTGCATCGCCTCCGTCCGTCTTCCAGCTCCCATCGTGCTGCCCCCTAGATCTCTCCACCTGCGGATCGCTCGTCTCCATGCACGCCTACTAGTCTCCTCCACTGTTGTCCACGTTCGTTCCTGAAGGTCCGCCGTCTCCAGAAATGCTAGTCTCCTGTCCAGCTCTATTCTAGCCGGTCTACCCGCCAGTCTCCTCCACGTGCCCTCCCCTCCTCCGCACCCCTCCTCCCTCCCCTCACGGTCGAACATCCCCTTAGCTCCCTTCATCACCACCCCCGTCATTTGGCTCCACCACTCTCGCACCAAGATCCCCCCTCCTTCCCCCGCCCCTCCCGCTCCTGCCCATCCAATCGGTACCCCCTCTCCTGATCCTCCCTCCCCTCCCGCTTGCGTCCCACCAGCCCGCCCCCCCCCTCCTCCACTCTCTCTCCGCACCTTCCTCCTCACCCTAATCAGCCTGGCAATCATCAACCACTGTCTCGCCGTCCAGCAGGGGTCCAGCGTGGATCGTGGACACGTCGACACGGGCCCCACAACCGTGTCTCTCGTTGCCCTGAACAGTGCCCCATATTGCTTGGCAGCCCCCGGAAACAGCGGCATGCCTCTGTACGTTACCATCCTCTCCATTCCCACTCCTGCCCTCGCACGAGCTACTGCCATGCCTATGTTAAAGACGGCCGGAACGCCCACACACTCGCACCCCAGCTGCGCCCGAGGTTCCGCAAGAGCGCAAGTCTCTCGAACCCCCCTCTAGCCACCACCACTCTCCACCCCCGAAGCACCACCGCAAGGCAGCGCAATCCCTCCACCGCCTGCTTCTCTCGTATCATCACGGGGTGCATCAATCTGTCCGCCGCCCACACCCAGCGGCACACAACTATCACGAGCCTCTCGATAGCACGCGCCGCCTCCTTCCCTGATCCCCGAATTGCACGATCCCCGCCAAAATTCTACGCAGCGCCACCCCATGTGACTCCCCCTCTCCGGAAGAGTGCCTCGCCGTTGTCCTAGCCCTTTCTGCATCACTCCCTTGGCCCATCCCCATTCATCGCATAAAGATCTCATATGCGGATCCCCCATCCTTAGTGCCGACGTAATCGCCACCCTCTCTTCGCGTAACGCGCTACACTCTGTCGCCGCATGCCACCAAGTGCAGCCCAACCTTGCACCGCACATGCATGCCACCTCTCTCATCCTCTCTCCCATCCGTCCCGGCCACCGTTTCATGTCGCCTGGAAATGCCCGTGCGCATCCGATTGCGGCCAGAGTGTCCTCCTGTTCCTCCGAAATCCTCCCCCTCCTCGGGCGCACATCCTCCTCCTCTGCCCACACCGAATCTACGGACGCCTTCCGCATCACTCGAAGCCCAACCCCTCTCGCCCAAGCACCAGCCGCAGCTCCGTCCGTCACACACTGCGTCGGCTTCCGAATTGCATCGAGACGTGCTGGCGAGGTCCTAGCGCCGGTATCTCCTTTCTTTCTCGCTCGAGCGCCCCCTTCGCCAGTACATCCACCCATTCGTTCGGCAGTGCGCCCTTATGCGAGTAAACATGCACCATGATGACTACGTCAAACCTAGCCAGCAGCCGCAGCCACGTCGAGTGCAGCTCGTCTCGCCGGAAGTCCGCTTTATGCCTGTCGTGAGATCGCACAAATGAGTTAAGCGCTTCCACCGGCGAAGTGCAATCGAATAGGATCATTACTCTCGACTGCCCCTCCGCCTCAAGTACGTCGAGCTGCGCCACGAACTCCGCCAAGAACGCACTATCATCCCCTCCTGGCGCCAGCGCCATGGACATGGTGTGTCCGTCGTGTCTCGCCGCCCCCCTTCCCATCGTCGTAGCCAACGGATCTTCACTCCCCTTATAGCTCCCGTCGATGGCCCATACAGCCTGCACTCTCCATCTCTGCACTAAAGGACGCAACCTCTCCCATAGATCTCCCGTGGCCCTAGGGCACACGAAGGTTTTGCCCTTCCACCCTTTCCTCTCCTCTTCTCCCATGTTCGTCCCGTCTACCACTGGAACCCCCCCCATAGCTTCCCGCGCGTTCCAGAAGAACTGTCCCAGCACTCCCAGCCCCCCCTCCCCCGTCACCAGTCCACCGTCCTCCCATCGCAGCCTCGCCTGATCGTCCACCCGCAACCCCTCATCGAATGATGTCGCCGCTGACCTCCCATCTCAATCTCCTCCGTCTCTATCTCTTCCTCCATTTCTACCAGCTCAGCCGCCCGCCTCTCGTTCCCAAACTGGACTACCCGGTGCGGCAAGTGTGCCACCACCAATGTTCCCCCTCGTTTCCAAGCGCTCCAGGCCGACAGGCCATGTCGCCGTGCAACAGCCAGCGGTGCCGCCTTCACTCCACAAGCCGCCCAAAGCCTCTTACCCAACCGCTCACGAAGCTCCCGTCCCTCCTCCCCCTTGGTTCTAGCCTCATCTGCCTGTCGTACGTATGTCCAAATTCCCTTGAGCGAGATGCGCTTGCCCTCCGCCCCTACCACTACCTTGTTCCATACGCCCGACTCGTCCCGCAGCGGCCCCTGCTTTCCCGGACCCAGGACGCCTCCCTGTCTCTGCACATCCACGCGCGGTTGGGAGCTGCCCTTTTCGGCGCGCGACGCCTGCAGGCTCCACGTCGACACAGGGCACGCGGACTGAGTTCTCTCGAGCACGCCCACCATCCTCCCCCATGCCCCCCGCGCCTTCTTACAGAGCCTGGGCCATCTCCTGCCCGCCTCCTCGAACGTCATCCACCTTGACGCCCCCTTATCTCTGCACGCCATGTGCTCCACGTCCACGATGTGTGCCGTCACTATCTCCGCCTCCACCTCCCACCCCAGGCCCTCAGGTACAGGTTCGAACAAGGCGGCCGACCGAAACCCTGACCACCTCCCGTCCCTCGCTGCCAACCCTCCTTCCGCCTCCTCCCCCCCCTCCCTCTTGAACCCCCGCACGAGGTGCACACTTCAATGTAAATCATGAGGATAGCGTCGGCCAGATACCGCACGTCATCCGTCTGTAACGAGCTGCGCAGAGCCGGTAGCACATGTCGCCCGTCCCATTGAGCCGGATCCGCCCGGCAACCCCACGAATGTAGAGCATCCGCCAACGCCTCCTGTACCGTGTCACGTAGTTGGCAACTCTCAGCTGCTGCCATCGCCCGCGTCGCGGTCCGCCACAGCGCCTGCACCATCGTCTCATAAAAGTGCACCTTAGGCCTCGTCTTGCTGCCTCCGTACAATGTGAGTCTTGGCGTATTCCAGGGTCTACCAAATTTAGTATTATACACCGAGCGGAATTTGGCTTCCAACGCCTCGCACGCTTTCCATGTGCTGTAGCTTGACGCCCCCCACGATCCCCCGAGTCCTCTGGTCAAAATATTCGCGGCCTCCATGAATTCCCCCGCTCTTAATTTGAAAGACCGCATCTGCTCCAGGAACCCCCTCCTCGTCTGCCGCATGCGAGCGTCCTCTCCTCGAACCACCCCATGCACTCTCCGAAGCCTGCTCATGTGCGGGTAGTCGTCATGTATAGTCGCTCTGCACACGCGCCTCCCGTCATGTGTGTACAGCACCGGGATGTACGCTTCGAAGGGCGTCCCATCGACATCATACCCCACCCCTGCCACCACTGTCTTGTCCAGCTTTGCAATGCCCAGTGCGCACCCAGAGGCTACCGTGAACGCGTTCCACATCGACCATGCGACCTGTAACTGCTCGACGCACCCGAACAGCCCTGCCCAATCATCGGCGTACAGTATCTGCAGGAGTCGCTTACCATCCCCTGCTTCCCCCAGCTCCGCCCCAATCGCCGTCGCCCGGATGGCTAGTGCTACTGCGTCCAGGAGGATCTTCGCACGGTCCGGGCTCAGGACGTCTCCCATGAGCACTCCCATGTACAGTCTGAATGGCTCGCTTAGTCCGTGTGCCGAATCATACACCCCTGTTAATTCACCAAACAGCGCGCCCACCGTATCCACGAATTCCGGAGGTAGCCCCTTGAGCAGTTCGCTCACCGTCGCATTCGGCCTGTGCACTGCCGGGAAGAACGTGCGCAAGTCGACGTACAATACATACATAGGTCTGCGCCGCCTTCTTGTGAGTTGTTAAGCAAGCTGTAGCATCAGGCTCGCCTCGGATGCTCCCACCGCCTTTGTCCAGCCCAATTGTTCTTCCGCCAGTCTAGACTCCATGTCGTAGAATGCAGACGACAGCATCATCCTGCCCGGTACCTTCATGCCCTGCGCCATGAGCGCAATATCCCTACGTTCCTGTATCAGCCGTCGATCTTTTCTCGGTTTGACCAGCAGCACATAGATGACCCTCTTCCACGCCTCCGGGAATGGCTTAGCTAGTGCGCATTCCCTCAGCCCTTGGTAATACAGCCGCAGCACCCTCATCGGTACCCCCGGTGCCAAAAGCATGTTCACCCCCAGTCCATCAGCACCAACCGCTTTTTTTCTTGCGCATTCTCTGCAGCGTTGCCAAGAACGTCGGGAAGGTTAGCGCCGTATCTAAAGACCACGTCGTCTCGTCCTCGGCCGTCCGCATGGTCGGCCACTGCGCACAAAAACAATCCGAAAACGCCTGAAAGGCAGACACGCAACACCCTTCGTCTCTGAATCTGTCCTATTGGCCGCTCCCAATGTCTTGCATCGCCCGCGGTACCTCGAGTGGACTGCTCACTGTCGGTTGCGTTTTGTCGTCGTGCCGGAACACCCTCTGCATAGCGATATTGCCTCCCTGGCACTTTCGCTTCTTCAAAGCCCTGCGAATGCGTTCCATCGCGATCTGCGGAGCCCCCTCCACTGACCGTTCCGCCTCCCTGATCTGGTCCAGCATCGTCTGCGCCTCTCTCCTCGACTGTCTCTTAGCCAGCTTACTCCAGTAGCACAACCTGCTCCTGCACCTTGCCATCACCTCATGTGCGACTCTCTCCGCTCCTCATGTAGCACATTTCTTCCGAACCTCGTTGAGTCCTGTGCCCCTGTGATATATCAGCTGCCGCCGTGCCGCCAGCGCCCGAGCTCCGTCTATGCGTAAGATCTGTGCGCAGGTCCGAAGCAACGTCCTCCACGAAGACACCATTTGCTTCACACCCCCTGCCTGACGCACCAGACCGCCCGCACCCTGTTCCGCCCTTTCCCTCTCCCTCGCTCCACGATGGGCCTCCACCACTCCCCTTGTAAGGATGCACACCGACTCCGCCCACTCGCCTTCCTGTTGTCGTAGGCTCGCCTCTGCCAAACACTCTGACTGCGCAAATTGTCTTTCCACACTTCCGGACGAGGCGACACCTCCAGTCCCTCTCCTCGTAGGTCACTCCTCCCTAACAACGTGGTGCACAAGGCGCGACGCCTCGACCCAGGCATGATCCGAGAGAAGTCCTCCACCCCTCTCATCCACCCCCCTTCCTTCCGCCGTGATGCTCCTGTGTAAACTCCATCCGCCTGTCTCAGCCCCAATCGCCCAAATCTGGTCGAGGCGCGCCGTCCACCTCAGTATCTGCCCTCTGCGACTCTCCGCCCGCGTGAATTGCCCGCTGGTCGCTCCTTTCTGTGCTGCATCCTCTACCACCTCGGCCCAGTCAAGATCCGAATCCTGCGGGTCCATCGTCAGAGTACAGCACTTGCATCCTCCCGATCCTTGCCACGAGCGTAACAGCTCGTCCGCCTTGCTCAGCTCATGCACCCCAGCTCTCCACCTCGCGCACGGCACTCTGTTCACGTCCCCCAGCAAAATCCCTCCCTCCTGCTCGTGTAGCCACCTCCGTACCGTTCGCAACTGATCGCAGCAGGCATCCTCCTGCCCATGTTGGTAGCCCATGCACTGCAACCACGCCGAACTCCCTGCCGTCCGCCAGACGGGTCAGTCTGACTGCCAGAGCTCTCTCAGTGACAGCAATAGCGTTGCCCTGTAGCGCCACCGTCTCCTCCCTCCAAGCCACCGCCACTCCGTTGACCGTCCCCTTGCCCGGAAGTACCGCAGCCGCATATCCCCTTCTCACCAGCCAGCGTCGCAGCCTGCGCAATGCCTGCATGGAGCCCTCCAACTCTTGTAACGCCACCACGTCGCACGCCGAGTCTTCCAGCCGCTGCTCGAGCCACGCCAGTTTCGTCGCGGCCGCCATAGACACTTTTCTGTCCCGCACGTGGAGTTTCTGAGTGTTCCAAGTGGCAGCCTTGAATATCCGAGTCACCGTGTCCCCTCTGTCTGGAGCCAGCCTACCCCCCTGCCACTTCTTGCGAATCCACCTCTGCACCCTTGTCGCCGCCACCGCCGCTCGAGCCGCCCATACGGTGGCCATGGCCTTCCCCACAGAATTCACGCCGTCACCTGCTGACGTACTCCACGTAGTGTCCACCCCTCCAACGCACTGTAGTTGCCACCCTCCAACGCACTGTAGTTGCCACCATATTAATTCCCCACCACAACAGCCAGCGCCAGCCACCAAAACTACGTCCCGTGGGAGGTTGCCAAAACGTGCCCTTCGTTGCCTCCATCAATCCCGTGCGCCACCGCCCATTGTTCCTAACCTCCTCCAGCTCCCGCGCCTCCCGTCGCTCACCTTGAACCCTCCGCGAGCCACAAATACCATCTTCTCAAGTGCCGCCCAGAGCGCCCCCCCCGACCGTAGCGCCGTTGGCCATCCTGTCACTTTCCACCGTTGCCAGTCCCTCTTCGTTCCCTTCAGCACCGTCACCTCCAACCTCTTCCTACAGTCCCGCAGTCGCCTCCCCCACCTTGTCCACGCCATGGCCACCCAGTGCTTCCACCATCGGCGCCATCGATCCTCCGCCTCTTCCCGCCAAGGCCCGCCCCAGTACCAGCTCCCACCACCTGCCCGCCACTCTCTCCCTGCCGTACGGCTTACCGCCCCCAATGTCCTTGAATGCTGTGTCTTTGCTTGCCTCAGCGCCGGACCTCGCCCCACTGTAGGGCTGTCCGCGTCACCCTTACGCCCACCGGATGCCCACGAGTCCCCCGTGGCATCTGCAACCAGGCAACCGGGTCCGTCAGCAACAGTTTTCCTATTGTCCAACATGGGCTCCTTCCAACGCAACTCCCGATGTGCAGACGTAGGGCCGGGCGAGAACGCAACTTTTATTGGTGGCGCAGGCGCTCCAGGCCGTCGGAAACTCTTCCCAGTCGCCGTCACGCCCTGTGCCAGCGACGCGCCACGTTTACAGCCACTCCCCCTTTTTACTACCGACGACCTATGTATCTGTACGTTCTTCACATTGAACTTGTTTCTGCAGACGGCGGCCGACGCAGCACCCCCAACCAGGAACAAACGGGGACGCAGACATTGTCCCCCTGTGTGTTTGCGGGCGCACACTATCTGCGAAAACCATGTGAACGGAGACAGCGCCATCTCCCCCAAAATGTGCCGCAGCATTGGCCTGCACTTCCTGCGTGTGAGCAGCCCGGCCACGTTTTCGAACACCAGTAGCAACGGAGGGCCTCCCACTTGCAAGCACGCCCCTGCCAGGATGCTGCAAATCAGCACTGTATTCTCCCAAGCCCGAGCAGTCCACACCGACGCAGCCACCCTCCCCTCCACATTCGCCGTGCTGTAGGGTTTGCACGGCCAGGACGCCACTAGGATGTGTGCGTGCGTCGTGAACGCCCTCCACCCAGCCGCCTGTGTGACCAATAATGCAAGCGGATACTGCACAGCAAGCGCCTCCCGCCTCCATGCCACCAGTTCCGTAGCTACCACCAGCCTTGTAGCCACGTGTCGCTCTCCCATCGCCCGCTCGACCGCCAAGAATCCAGCGTTCACCATCCCTGCACAAGACGTATGTACCCTCACGACATTGAAGTTTGCATTCGCATGCCTTTGCCGCACCAGCTCCCATCCTTTGCTCACAACCGCCACCACCGCTCCCACATGCATACCATCCGCCAGAGCCGCGTTGGCTTGCAGCGCAGTAAGCGGCGCCCGCGTCCTGCCTTGTCCCACCTCCGTCTTGCCCAGGAGTATCGCGCCCAGCACCGGATTTTCTACCAGCGAAACCTCCATGATAGCCGCCACCTCCTCTACCGCCAAAATGCACATCTGTCCGTCTCCCACCCTGTACAGCAGCCGAGAGGGCGAAGCCACCAGTGTCGGCGTTGGATCCGCCGCGTCCACCATGTGGCACAGGGCCCCACGCAGCAGGGCTCTCGCTCTCTTCCCCCACTGTGCCGCTCCCACCGGTAGGCCTCTGCGCGCCACGTCCGCTATGATCCTGCGTGCACTCACCAGCCAACATCCCTTCCGTCTGTGCACGTGTAGGTCCCGCATCCTCGTCGCGTCGACCTCCCTCTGATACAGTGGATGCCTCCTGCCCGACGCGCCGGGCAGCATCGACTGTGTCCATGACTGCGGCACTCCCCGGAACTCCTCCACCTCCAGCGGCCGCATCCACTGCCCTACCGTGATCGACGTCGCCGCAAATGTCGCGCGTCGTCTGACCATGGAAATGGCAACCCTGAACACACGTGCAGTCCCGCGAATCCCGAATCGCTGCAGCGCGGCCTGCACCGCCGGCAACAGCATGTCCTTGTCCCAACCGTTGAGCCACCATTGGTGGTTGATGACCAGCACCCCCTCGCCCTTCCGCCACTTCGCCATCTCTGAGGGCGGATTCCGCTGCCTCACAGCTGCAGCAGCCTCCGTCTCCTCCTTTAGCCTCCGGAGCGTCTGGTTTCGCTCTAATTCGGCGAGCCATTTTATCGCCTGATTCAACTGATCGCGCCGCCTCGCCTCCAGTCGCAGCAGGTGCGCCCTGCAGTGAGCCGTCAGCCAGCGACCTGCATGCAGTAGCCGCACCGGTCTCTCCAGCCAGGCACTCGAGCGTACCCCCGCCAGCACCTGCTGCTCGTCTCGCTCCTCCTGTCTCCCATCCCTGCCAGGTCGGACAAACCCACGTGCGCGCGACATCGTCCTCCGCCATAGCACGTTCGCCGGATGATACCTGGATACTACCGACACCTTGTTCTCGAGCCCCTCCCACGCCGCCCTTGCAGCCATCACTGCGGAAGCCCACTCCTGGCAGGCGGCACACCACTCCTCCAAGCTCGTCGCCTGCAGCCCCAGCACAGCAAGCACCTCCTGGCAATTCTCCGCGCAACAACACATCGCCCAGATGGCCGCAACCCGATCTCTGATCTGCACCCGTCCTCGCACCAATGCCACCATGAGCTGGGCGGAGCGAACGGACAGGCACCCTGCCCTCGCTCCTGCAGCTGCATCTCCTTTGACGACCATCTCGCCCACCACCAGCGACGCTCCCCACTGCTCCGGTTCCCCAGTGTCGTGACCACCTCGTAACCGCCTGCAGCTCCTCGATCGCACGCATCGCCCACCTCGGGAGCTTCGTGAGGGTTGTCCCAAGCAGCATCCTTGCTGAGACCCCTCGTGTAACTGTCGGCCAAACTTTTTCGGAAAAAATCCGGGAAAAGTCTCAAAGTAACCGATATTTGTCCACCTCCTCAAAAGCCCTTGTCCGCCCGTAAATTGATTTTGATTACTGTCGGCGTGCTTTTCAATTGCGCCCGTCGAAAAAAGGACAAGTTATCATCTCCGGAATTTGTCGGCGGTCCCTTCCAGCCATATTGCCGCTTTTTTTCCTCAGACTCCGAATCTCCCCCAATCCAGGAATACTCTTTCCCACTGCCCATCGCTCCTTGTCGCCTCCATTAAAATTCCTCGCACCCTCCAAATTAAAAACCGTTGCCACTGCACGTACTCTGGCAATCCGGTAATTACATTCACATGGCAAATACATGCGGGAAAGCGAGGACATCAAGTGTAAGCAATCCCTTACGTACGGGATGCATCATAGCAGCAGACTGAACATACCTCCCAAGTCCATAGCGTTCATTCCCCTCTCCTCCTCCACCTACGCATGCCCCGACCCAGTCTTTCCTCCCTGTATTCCCTTCCTTCCGCCCGGCGCCAAATCCGCAAACCCACTGACTCTGCCCTGTCGTTCATGCCGTCTCGTCTCCAGCTCCCCCTCTGCCTCTTTCAGCGTGTCATCCCCCCCTCCTTCCTTCCCTCTCGCCTCTCCCCACGCCAACGTCGTCACCGCTCCGTCTGCGCTCCTGGCAAGCCCCGGTCCATATCCCCCTGATGCCCGCGTCTGCTCTTGTCTCCCGGAATCATCGTATACATTCACTTTCGTCTGCTGCCTCTCGAAGTCCTTCGATCAACTGTAGCAACGAGGCAGACCTCAACTCTCTTTTCCTAGACAGCGCGCGCCCGCCCGCGAAAGTCCTGCCCAACCCCACCAGTCCGTGTGCACTTCTCCAGATCCCTGACCTCAGCTTCATCGGCTCCCGGGAAGGGACGCCTCCGCTTCCCTGTTTCAGGGTTGCCAAATCCCTCCCCCTCGTCTGCCCACCCTCTGCCCGCACCCCGTGACCAATCATCATGCAGATCATCCCAGACAATCAACCAGCACCCCCGTCCCGCAAAGCCGAGGGTTCTTCCGACGCCGCTCCGCATGCCCGCACCAGGGTCGTGCGCGCACCTGTCCATCAAAGACTGTGGTCTCCGCCATCCTTGCCTTGCCTGCCCTTAGCCCTCCTGTGCGTCTCCCCAGTCGTCGGCGCATCACCCGAATGCCGCGCCCGTACCAGCTCTCTTGGAGGCGACACCGCGGGACGTCGCCCGCGTCTTACGGAGTGCAGCGCGCCTAGCCGCCGCCTGCGCCTCGGGCCAGCTTCCGTGCCGACGTAACCGCACCGCGTCTCGCCCTCGCATCAGCCTCCGCCAACTCCTGAAGCCTTCGTTCTGCCATCTCTTTTTGGATCGCCTCCAGCTCAGCCCTCGCCTCGTCCTCCGGCAGCTCCAGAGGTTCAAACCCGTCAGTAGCTTCCTCCCCCTCCTCTGCCTCCGCATCCCCGTCCTGCGCGTGCCCTTCCTCTTCCACCTCGCTCTCGATTTCACCCTCCACCTCAGGTTCACCCTCCACCTCACCAGTCTCCTCCCCTTCGTCCTCGATGTATTCACCGGCAAGCGGCCGGACATCCCCCACAGAAAAAAGAGCCTTCTGTACCTCAAGCGGGCGTGAAGGTGCCTTCTCCCACGTCTTTGTCATACCCAAGCCCCGGCACATCCTCTCCTCCATCCTCTCGCCACGCAACATCAGCGCAGCCAAAGCACCGGTGATAGATTGAGCAGACTTCTCCCCGCTGTCAGCCCTCGAGTGTGCAGCCAATACCAACTCGCGTTGTTGTCCCACGACCTCGACGATGCCAGCCGTCTGCGCTTGCAAAGCCGCGAGTGTCTCCTCGGTCTGGAGCCGACTGGCCTTCGCCGTTGCCGCCTGTTCCTGGATCGCCTGCGCCTGCATCTCCGCCTGAGCCAACAACTCGGAACGCAGATGTGCCTGTCCCGCCGCTAATGCCGCCCGGTCCGCCGCCGCGCTTTCCATCACGGCTCCCAATTGCGCTGTGAGGTGTTCCATCGCCTCCTTATGCTCAGACTCCACCCTTTCTCCGACGTCAACATAGTCCGGCTCGAAGTTGCGTACCGCCGACAGCACTTTGGTTTCGTCTACGGCAAACAACAGTGAGGGCGGGGCTGGGTCATGGTACATGAGGAGCCCATCACCTGCGTCGGTTTCCACCCTCCCTTCTCGCACATGCCAACCAACGCCGCCTTCTGCTCCCTGTTATCCACCGTGTCAGGCACCGTCACTTCAAACGCGCCGTCCGCGAACCCTTTCTTGTGAAGAGAGAAGAACCGTACGTCGTCCTCTGACGCCATGAACAATTCGGCCAGAAATTGCCGGAGCGGGCGCCCCACGTTGGTGTCGGCCCTGTCAATACCAATGGCCAACAACCCCAGCTTAAGCGTTCCCGCACGTGCAGCCGTGCGCCCCGGCATTGCATGTAACGCTCGACAACATACGCCAGCTCTGCTGGCTTGCCACCAGGAGATGCAGCTGCGGTGCTCCCAGTCTTGACCGGAAACATTGTTACCAAGCCGTCGTCGACACGTGCCAGCGCCGGCGCACGTAATAATACGTCCTCCATCCTGCCGTTAACCACTAGCCTAGCCTTGTCAAACCCAGCTCCCGGCATTCCGCCGCCTGTTTCGTACCGCACCGTAGTTACGTCCGCCAGGGTTGCCAAATCGGCTACCAACGTTCCCACACAGGTTTCCTTCGGCACGATCACCGTGAAGCCATCATCGTCCGCAAAATCATCCTCTTTAACCAGCCTGTGGAACCCAACTCCTGCCAGCCTTGTAATACCGGAATCCACCAGTGCCCGCGTCGCTCCCACCAACTTGATCTCGTAGAAACTGCTAACCCTGCCCTTCGCCTCCCTTGCTCTCACCCTGCTTGCCGAAAAAGCCTCGTATGGTGCTAACAGTTCGCCCACGACACCACGAACCGCAGCAGCAGCCCGCGCAATTGTCGCCGCATCGTTGCGCCCCTTTAAAACGTACCTCTCGTCTTGTACCCACACTTGAATGTTCATGCGTGTCGCTTGAGCACAGGCGGAGCCCCGTCGCTCTCCCAGCAGCTTCTGTAGCCGCGCGGTCGCAGAATTTGCGCACATCCCTTCCCCCTCCACACCCACCTGATAGATCCATCATGTTTTCAGCCCTTGAAACGAACTTGTTCAATGCCCCGTGTCGCGGCCCGCTGGCCGAATCTCGCGCGCGCAAACCCTTCCGCGAAGGTGGGAAATTTGGTTTTTTTTTGGAACTCACGCTCGACTAGCGATAGGATGTACGTCTTGTTGGATATCTTGATGATGGCAGGCTCGGGCGAATACACATCCACCCCTAAGAAGTAGTCATCGGGTACAACCTTTATATCGAACTGAGACGACAGTCGTTGATAGAATGCATCGGCTTCGGCTTGGTTAGTGTCCCAAGTGTTGCCGTCGTCAACATAGATGTGCAACTGTATATCTGTACCGTCGGCGAACGTCTTGGAGAAGTGGCACGGGTCATAGTGGTTGCGCACAAATTTCTCGTCATCCATCAAGTAATAAGCTAGTGTATTGTACCACACGCGCCCGGCGTCCGGTTCGCCGTAGAGTGGTCGCACCGTAGCCCATATTAGCTCGACGCCACGCTCATCATATTCGCGGCAATCCTTCGGTGCTCTCGCATAGACTATGTTTTTCTTGTACATCCCTTGGAGGTAAGCGCCTACCACATCGAAGCTGCGGCGGCGAGCACGCTTGTTTACTGCCACGCCGCATCCAAATTTGAATGTCCGGTGCATTAATGTCAACAACCGTTTTAGACGCGTTCATTTGGTTTCCACATAGGACGCATCGCATCTTGTGCCGAGTGACGACATTGTCCTTACCACGCTTCCTCTTACATACCATCATAGTGTCATAGATGTCGCATTCATTAGGCACTTTGTCGGCCGGTATCTTTTCTCCGATGACCCCAAAGTGGTTGAGGTTGTTGATTTCTGCGTGACGTGCGTCTTCCCATTGATCGCGGTCGTTCGACTTCATTGCCTGCTCATAGGACGGGTCGTCCTCGGTGGAAAAGGAGGACATTACGGTACAGTCGATGCCAGTATCGAAGGGCTGTTTACCGCCGTATCCGCAACACCAGTTTAACGGCACGTCTCCCCAAGCAAACTGTATGGTGACGTCCGGAACAGAGTCTCTGATGATGGTTCGTTGGACGGACTGGGGACTGATGCGTACCCTGGCAGAGTCAGGGTGGCAGAACGCAATCAGTTCTTGACCGTGTGCTAGGGCATCGGGAGTGTCGATCGCGGCGTATTGAGTTTGGTGCTTGTGCATGTCTAACACTGCGGCGGCGAGACGCACGGCATGGTTCTCATATCCTGTAATCATGTTTGCTGACAGCATAGGCTCTATGGACGTACAAATGTTCACGTCGGCACCCCCCCATGGTGTAAGCAACCATGGGTACGACTCAGGCTCTAGCGGCTCCATCGCGTGAGATAGCACGGTCGAAGGGTTATAAGAGGTAGGCACGTAAGTGGATCTGTCTCGGAATGGGGCAGCAAGCGCGACGAATTCGTCCTTGAGGCTACCGACCGGGATCAAATCGTCAACAGGAGCGTCGACGGCGGTCATCGCGCCGCCAGGGCCACGGTGACCGGTCTGTTGGCCGCCTGGACGAGCACGCAGGCGTTCACTAATGTGAGTGGCGGGCGGACTAGGGTCAACGGCTCGTGGCGGCGGAGTCTCAAACCCGTCGCCAAGGTCGGAGGCATCGTCGACTACAATATCCGGCGCGGCGTCGTCGATGTCACCGTTGTCGAGGATGCGCTGAGAAACCGGTGGCGTGGGCGGAGGTGGAGGCATTTTTCGTCGGAGACCGTCGAGGCCCGGGTACGATTGCTTGCGAAACGTGCAATGGCTCGAGAAGAGAAGCTTGCTGTAGCGATAACCGGGCACTAAGCACCCCCAACCAGGACGACGTCGATCATGGATGGTACCGTCGCGTCCGTAAGTAAGGCATAGTCCGCGGACGGCACGGTCCGCCGCCTTGTCGAGAGAAACCTTGCTATCGTTGAGCTCGTGGTTGAGCCGAAGATGTACTTCACAGCCGAACGGCTTGAACTGCATGGCCGACGGGTATTTCGTCGTGAACTTATGATACGGGCAGCTGTCCGGATTGTCTTTGAACGGTAAGACGTTACGCTTGCACGCGGCATCGATCATGGCAAGTGGCAAGAACCCCTCTTCAGCCTGCCATACGGACATACCGGCACGGCCGTCGTTGGAGCAAGTGCGCCAAAACCGCTCGATGGGCGCGTTTTGGTTTGACTCATACTCGCATCCCGTGGTGATCAGAATACCTTGGGCCGCAAACTTGGACACCGTGGCGTCACGCGCGTCATCGGTATGAAAGATATTCTCGTTGTCCGTGTGCAAGCGGATACACACGACATTGTAGGAGGTCATCACGGCAAGAGCATATGCGATCGCGTCGCGAACTTGAGTCTTGTATTTGAGCTTGTATAGCTCGCCGTACTCCGAATGATTGTCTATCCAACCAAAAAGCATTTGCTCACCGCCGACGATGCAAGGGGTGCGTGTAGACCAAAGATCCATCGAAACAATCTCGCCCGGCTTGGAGCAAGTGTGTGTGCGCGCCGAATGTAACCGAGTTGCTTTGGCGCGAAGACACGCGTCGCAATCAGGGTCGATCATGTGTTTCACAGATTCCGGCACGTCCGTGGTGCAACGCCATAGGTTGCTAATACGCTCAAGTTCGCCGTGACAAAAAGTTTCGTGGAGCTCGCGACTGTTGAGGTTGTCCGCTCGTTGTTTACGGCCGCGTACCACCGACGTGGAAGCTCGGGCCTTGTTGTCCCCCGGAAGGCCCGCGGCGGCGGATGAGGCACGCGAGGGCAAGGTGTCGAGTGTCGAGTGCATGAGTAGAGCGACGATGTCTTGGCAAAACCCTGATTCGTATACACCGTCTTCCTTCACAAGGCTTACTCCGTGATCGCCCTTGTCAAAGCCGACGGACCCGTCGTGCTTGGCGTGGGCGCATCCTCCGAAGCTAATAGCCGGAGGTCATACAAATAACGCTCGAGGGTGTGCTTGACGCGCGATAGATCACGTGACATCAACAAAGTGACAAAATGCTGACGTTGGCATCCCCCAAAACATATGGGAACGTGAACGTATATCGGCTTGGTCGTGTTGATGACACCGTCGCTACCACCGAACCATGGAGTTTGCCAACCTGAACCATGTTCGCTGAACTTCGCGGAGTAAAAACACCTCCACCAACCGGTACGATCACTACGTTGGACCGGATTGTCTGCGATCCACGAGCGCCCAAGAGAAGACTGGAGCTTGATGCAATCAGCGGCGAATTGGGTGAGAATGTTGGCGTTGATAACGTTTGACAATGCGAATCACCTAACGCGTAAAGGCCAGGTATGCCGAGAATATGGTTAAAAGTTCGGTAGACTGGGTAGTTCGGCTGCGAAAGGAAGCGCGCAAGAGAGAAAGTGTCGCATGAATATGCGATGATCAGCACGTCGTACATCCCGGATGCGATCTTGCGTAGTACGTCAGCGCGGGCGTCGGCATTCGTGAAGTCTTGAAGTTATGAATTTTGGACGTCCAATTCGTCACACCGTGCGCCGCCATATCCGAGAGATCCATTCCGTCCGGCAGGCTGGAAGATGCAAAGACACGTCTGAGGTGGGCTGAATGACGCGTCAGCCGGACACTCATGACAAACGTTTGGATTAATTTGCTCGGGAGCCGGGGCCGCATTTGTGTCCGCGACGGCGGCTGCGATCTTTAAGCCGGCTTGGGGCATCTTTGCCACGAGCACGCCCACATTGTATAATGGTATAGTGGCTCCCGTGGTTAACTTGAATAGTCCCTTGGTCGCGTGTGGTTCCATATGAAGCGAAGCACCGTCTCTAATCAATTGGCACATCGGCACGAGATTATGCGGGCATTGTTCGACGAGTACGGCACCGGGGATAAACTCGGTCACGATCTCACCCAAAGCACTCTGAAACGGAACCCACGCATCGCCCATGCATACGGGAGTGAACGGCTTTCCGGAAACACCGCGAATTTGAAATGTGCACGAGCGGATCGTGGAAGGATCGAAGAACGCAAGTTGATTAAGCACGCCGCGAAAGGCGCCTGAATCAAAGATAGAGTCAGTAGCCTCTAGCGAGCCGGAGTAGTTGGCAAGATATATCGACTCCGTATCACGCGAATCACATAGGCCCGGCACGAGGATGGTGTTAGTCCACGTGAGCGTGATCGAGGACGCAATGTGTACTTGATCCATTACGAGCTTGTCGTGCGCGTACTCATTGACGACTCGAGAGTATTGAGTGACCTCGTCGTCACTTAACCCGGCGGCCCGTGCCACGCATATCCATATGAAGATAATGACGACTACGGTGGCGACGCGGCGTTGGATGAAGTGATGCGCATAGCGCATGAGATCGATAGCGTGGCGCCCGACGTCGAAGAGGGAGAGACATATAACGGCCATCGAGGCAATCATACCCGTAGCAACGGGAGTAGGCACCCCCCCATTGCCGAGGATGGGCATGTCGAAAGATTGAAAATGCTCGGTGAGGCTGATACCGACGTCATAGATCGGCGCCGCGAGAGCCATGATCGCCGCCGAGCAAGACTGCGCAGCCGCGAGTAGCACGCACATGAGCACGGCCAACACCATGGACGACCATCGAGAGACGACGTCGTAAAGGGGGGGTGTACGGGCATCACGGGCGGCGGGGGTACGGCGTTAGCAACGCTCGGCTCGGGAACATCAGACTGAAGTTTTACGTCCGACCTTCTTGTACGAAATGATTGTGCAGACCTCACAAGAGTAGTATGAGCAAGCCCCAAAGGTGTGAAGTTGCCTAGACCATTGGGTGTGATAGGTGAGTGCTATTTTAAACTCATATTGCCAACACCTATCGTTATAGGCCTCCGTAACCATGCGAACGTGCCAAATGTAGAGCATTTCAAAATGTACACGAATTGCACGAATTGCGAAATGTCAAATGCGTGGCTATATGTGAGTTATATGCGAGCTAAATAATAGCAGAACTATCCAGAACGGAGTTATAAGAGGACATGTTATCAACACTCAAAACTAGTGCTAGGTGCAATGGCCTACAAAGAACTATAGCTGTGGGCAGAGCTGGGCACATCGGTTGGGCCGGATGCAGATTGTGGCGTGTGAGACGCAAAGCTTTGGCTTGCAATTTTACCACCTTGAGCAAGAGATGCACCATCACGCAGCCCATCCTTGTAGCGCTCAAGTAAAGCCATCGAAGAGGCTTGGCTAGCCTCAAGCATGGCCGCCTTCTTGATCAACTCTGTCGAGTTCTTAAGGGCCTCGAGCTGGGCGGTGAGATCTGAGACTTGGATCTTCAACAAGCGGATGGTCTCCTTGTCTCCACTGGCCTTCGATGCGGCCTCAGTTGCTTTGGCTTGTTGCTTTGCAATCTGAGCGGCAGTAGATGTGGCCTTCCCCTTGTGGTAGGGCGCCCGCACATACGGCAAATTTATGCGGGGGTTAATGCCGCTCGCCATTAGCTCCTCCTGCAAACGTCAACACAATACAAGCAAATGGATGATGTATTCAGGTTCGATTTGAGCTACTTTGAGCGCACTTCTTCTCCCCACATCCACTTCCCACCCTATTCCCACCTCACCTTTGAGGGCTTGGCTTTCTTCTTGCCATTTGCTTTTGAGGCCTTAGCGAAAGTCGCACACTCAGAGGCAAGGCGGGACGGAATATTTCGTTTGCGCTTGGACCGTGGGCTGTCGGGGATCTCCGGCGGCTCGGAATTCTCAGAATCTGAGGGTTCTGGGAATTCTGGGAGTGATGAACTGGCATGCTCATCAGGAAGAGTGTTGGGGTGGCTAGTAGCACCACTTGAAGTAGAAGGAAGGGCCTGCGATTCAGTTGGAGCGTTGAATTGCGGGCGGCAGATCGGGGCAATCGTCGACACCATCTTAGCAGTCCCCCCATCCATGGTTTTACACACTGGGGTTTAAAGCCACTCCACATGGGGCATTTCTGGCTTTACCATCAAAATGCGTTCACTCATGCTGTGGTCATACTTCTTTGGTGGAAGCTCGTGGAAGAATGCCATCGTTCCCGCTAGACTACTCTGAAATTTACCTTTCATATTTTCAGAAGCCCGCTTGTCCTGTCGCCCCAAGTCAGCCACCATCTTCGAAATATCAGCCTTGGCACGTCCTTCAATTGTCTTGAGGCGCGCCTCTAGAGATATCTTTAAAGAACATACGATGTCCTTAGCATTGGAAATGTTAAATTGAGTGAACATTGGTTGCCGTTCGAGTGCCGGCTTTAGCATTGCACACCATGGCTGCGCACTTGGGTTGATGTGAGAGAAGCCACACACATCCTTGATTGATGTGATTCTCGGTGTCTCCTCATACACATTGCGCGATTTCAGAAGCGGGAGCTGCAATGACATCACAAATACGCCTGTCATTCCTTTTGAGAGCATACCGTAATCCATAAATGACAAAAGAAGCTCCATCTTTCGTTTGGTTGACGCAACAAAGTGCACAAGCGAGAGTGCTATCTGTGTGCGCCATGGTCCGAGTGTGGCATAACATCCAGGCTCGTTGGGAACATGCACGGTTTTGCCCTTGGGCATCATAAGTGCCCTAAATGAGCACACCGCGTCTTCATCCGAGTTGGCTGGCAAGCCACACAAGGCGCGTAAATCCAGTACACACTCGGTAAGATTTGGGTCGAATGGAAACTGGATTATAGGTGCTGCATCCTCCCGTTCTTCTGTAGCTACGGAAGCATCTTCCATGAGCCGGGAGCTGCAGGGGGGGCTTGCAATTGCGAAATGCCGACGAATGTTCTCGGAACTTTGAAATGTTCTCGGAACATACAGTCAGTCAGTCTAAGCCCAGTTCACAGCACGGAACATAGCGCCCCGCACACGCTGCAGACGTACATGTACTAATACTAATACATACACGTCCACGCAAAAGCGAGGATATCACAGAGCATATAGGTCCAGCAGGAAGGTTATCATCATCAACAGATATCGCACTCACTCACCCACGCGCTGCGATGCGCATCGAGCGGCGGGGCGGTGGCGGAGGCTGCGGTGGGATCGTCTGCAAAGGCAGGCGGCGGCGCTGCATCGCCAACGGGGCCGCGTCGGCACACTCGGCGGCAATGCACGCTTCAATGGCGCGATTAGTGGCGATCGTGGCGGTGCGGCGGGGTTTGGTTCGGGAGATTGGCTCAGGCGCCGGCGGTTTGGCCGACAGGCGGAAGGATGCGGGGGGGAGGCCGGTGAGCAGCGTCTGGCGCCATGCAGCGCGGTCCGCCGCGAGCTCTGGCCACGTCTCGCGGTCCAGGTGAAATTTGGAGAGTGCCTTGCCGATGCTGCGGCCATAGGTCATCAGCGGCGCTCCGATTGGTCGAGGGGCCGCAACCCACGCTGTGAGCATCCTGCGAGGCATGCGTGCTTGCCAGTCCATGCGGCAGACGTGGCCAAGCCAGCCAAGCTGTCGACGTGACACATATGTGTCAATGGTGGCAAGCCCCTGCCGTTGCTCAAGCTCCTGAGTCGAGATGTGGTGATCCCATGCATGCTTTCGCGTGACACGGTATATCGAGCGCACGCACTGGGTGTGAAAGGTGCGTAGCCGCAGCCAGAGCACCTCTGTCAGGCACCAGCACTCGCAACCGTAGAGGAGGATGGCGAGGATGAGGCCCTCGTAGACAGCGCGCTTGGCCTCCACAGTGATGCTCGTTGAGCTGAAGAGGCACGAGCGCAGCGCCCCAAAGGCCTTGCCCGCAGAGGCGATGCGCGAGTCGACGTCCCGAGAGTCGCCGCCGTGCCGAGCAATGATACTGCCAAGGTATTTGAACCAATCAACAATCGCCATGAAGCGACCGCCGGGCAGCTGCACATCGGAGAGGTCAGCACCATCGAAGGTGGTGGGGTTGGAGTAGCAGCACGGCGGGGCAGGGCAGAAGAGGATCTCGGACTTAGACTCCTTCTTCGGCTCATACGTACCCGCATGCACCTCCATGCCCCAGTCCTCGAAGTGCGTCATCACGTGCGGCGTCTGCTCGTCCACGTCCGCACGGCTGCAGAAGAAGAGCGCTGTGTCATCGGCGTACTCCGAGTCTGGCAGTGTGAACTCGTCGGCAGCGCTGCCCGCCGTCGGTCGGCGTCCCGTCATCTGATGGTCAGGTGCGGAGCGGAACGTGCAGAGCTCGTAGGTGTGCTCCGAGCGCCATGTCTCCATGACCGCGGCCATGTAAAAGGTGAAACCATCAGGGCCAAGCAGGTCCCCTTGTTTGACGCCGATGATGGAGGCCAGCGTCTTCGCCACACCGTCGATCTCAAACTTGACATCGACCTTGGCATGCATCGCCTTGAGCAGCGCGACGAGCTTCGGCGGGACACCCTGTCGGAGCATCACTGCCCAGAGCAGCTCGCGAGGCACGCGATCGAACGCCTTAACCAGGTCGATGAAGAGCACCCAGGTCTCGAGCCCGTGCTCTCTCCGCTTGCTGATTGCTTGCTTGACGGAGAAGATGCCGTCGGTGGTGCCGCGCTCGCCCCGAAAGCCGTTCTGGTTCTCGTGGTCGAGGGACTCCTTGATCGGCTTGAGGCGCTCGAGGAGTAGGTAAGCGACAATCTTGTACGCCACCTCGAGCATGATGATGCCGCGGTAGTTGGCAGGGTTGCTGAGATCGCCCTTCTTCGGCAAGATGCTCAGTAAGCCCGTCTCCCACTCCTCGGGCATCTCCTCGGAATCCCAGAACGCGAGCACAATCTGCCGCAAGAGATCGAACGACTCCGCGGTCGCACCGAGTGCCTTCCACAGCGCGGCAGGGAGGCCTGAAGCGCCTGGAGCCGTGCCACGCAGCTTCCCCAGCGCGCGACGAATCTCCTGATCCGTCGGTCGATGATCGAGCCCTACAGCGACTGGCCGTTGCTGCATGCGTGTAACGACCGCTGGGTCGAACGTGGGCGTGCGGCCGTATAGTTTCTCGAATGCCTCGGCAAAGACCTCAGCATTCTCTGCTGGCGACTCCGAGAGGGTGCCATCTGTCTTCCTCATCTTAGCAGGTGGCGCACGGCGCGGGGGCTGCAGCCCAGCACGAAGCAGCTTGACGTTGTCCCACGCAGCCTTGGAGCCGGTGGCGCCATTGATGCCGTCGTTGCACGACTTGCACCGCTCGACGATCCACTTTGATTTGGCAAAGCGAACGGCAAACAGCAGCGCACGGCGAGCGTCGTTGAGATGAGCACGCCGCATTGCACACGAGGGGAGCCGATGGTGCGCATCAAAGGCAGCGTTGCGTGCTGCAATGAGCACACGCAACTGCGGTGCTGCATCAGCGAACCAACCAGGGGAAGCACGCGTCCGTTTCGGCAGTTGTTCGACAGCTGCAGCGAACAGGGCGGTGGCTATCTCTGCATACGTGTACGTACAACGGGGTGGTGATGGTGGCGATGGTGGTGGTGGCGGCGGCACTGGCGGCGGTGGCGATGAAGAACGCTGTGGCGACGCGGAAGGCGGCAGATCGGATGGGAGATCGGCCGTGGGCTGATCTGATCGCGAGCTCCCATCAGTGCGCACTGAAGCGATGACAGGAGGGGCGATGCTGGCGACGGTGGTGGCGGCAGAGCTCGTGGGGGCGACGGGAGGCACCGGCTTGCGCAGACAGTCACTCTGAAAGGCTCGGAAGAGGTGATCATCGTTCCACCAACCGTTTCCGTGAGCATCCAGATAGTGATCTCGGAGCTCAGCAAAGGTGGGAGACGAAAAATAGTCCATGGAGGAGCTGGAGGAGGTGGTGGTGACTCTGGCGGAAGTGGTGACGGAGGTGGCGGTGGCGGACGGGGCGTCAGCGGGCGAGACGGGTGCGCCGAGGCGTCGGAGCACGTCGTGGCTGAGCGCAATCTGCGCACGCGTCTCGCTCAGAGCCGAGCAGTCGAGCCGTGAGAGCTTACTGCGTGGGTCTGTCTTCCGTTGCACGCCCACGGCGATGCGTAGCTTGCACCCCAATGCCCGGTGGTCACTGTCGATCAGTTGACCACTGCGAGAACCAGCGTCCGTGAAACGAAAGAGGTCACGGCGTGAGACCAGAAACTGGTCGAGTTGGTGCATGCATTTAGAGCGCGGGTGCGCCCATGTACCGTAGTAGGGCTTCCGAAAGAAAGAGGAGAGGGCGGCGAGGGAGTTGGTCTCAAGGAAGGTACGGAGACGGCGACCAGAGGCGTTGACATGTGGCAAGCCATGTGGCCCGAGCGCTCCAGCATGTTCGTCTGAGCGTGCGTCGAGTACACCTCGTCCAATGCTCGCGTTCCCATCTGTCCCAATTAGCTGCACGTCGGCAGCCTGAGCGTAAGATAGAGCGCGCGAGACAGCGTCGTAGTATTGCAACCACTCGGCATCAGGTGCTGTCGAGACAGGGGCGTATGCCGAGACGAGGAGGAGACCGACCTTTCGGTTGCGTTGACGAGGATCAGTCGCCAGCATGCGCAGCGCGATCACACGAGGGCTCACACGCCACACAGGTGCGCCTGCAGCGCGCCAGGCGGCCGTGGCAGCCTGGCTGAGCACGATGCCGACGCCCTGCGAACCACGGCCACTCTGCGACGTTAAAGAGACGCCGAGAAAAGTGTAGCCGCCTTCCTCAATCTCCTCGCTGCCGACTCGCCACGTCTCCTGGAGGCATGCAGCGAAGGCAGCACGGCTCCTCAAGTTGTCGATGAGCTCGATGAGGCGGGCATCGGTCCGCAAGCCGCGGCAATTCTGCGAAAGGATCGACCGTCGTTCGCGGCTGCGCTGCACAAGATCTGCACGACGCGAAGCGCCGGCGTGCAGGCCACCTTTGCTGCTGCTACTGTTGCTGCGCTGCACCTGCTTGCCTTCATGCTGACGTCCAAGCTGATCAGCATCAACGAAGCAGAGCTGCACGCGCACGGTGCTGCAAAAGCGTCCGCTGCGCGGACCAGCAGCAGCACGATGCGGTCGATGCCGATGAAGCGGTGGTGGAGTGGGAAAAGTTGATGATGTCACCAGTCTGCAGGGCGGTGGACTGGAGGCCTTCCTCGCCAAGCGGCGGTGGCGGTGCTGGTGCAGTTGACGGCATGTGGCCTTGCTAGGACCATCATGACCGCGAGGCGCTGTCGCGCTGCAGCACCCGACGGCGGCACCATGAGCACCAACAAGTCGGACGCCTCGTGCAGCGACGGCCTCGACGCGATCGGGCAAGCCCGTCCGCATTCAACTCACCTCTATCGTTACATTTCATCTAATTATATGCAGATACAACTTCGCACTGCATCTTGTGAAATGGAAATTATTATTCACTCCCATCCTCGGTCATTTCCTCTCCCTCTAAATGCATGTTGTCACCGTAATTCATATTTTCTTTAAGTTTTGCATTTTTGCATTTTGCATTTGGGGCGCATTTGGTGATCAATGCCGCTGAAGGTGGGGCTCTTTTTGCTCCTGCTCTCATTTGGCTTTGGATATGCTGCCCCAACATCCAGACCTCCCAAGCGCCGCAACACATGGTACCAGCCTGTGGCTAGTGCGGCCGAAAACATGCTTCGCAATGCAGGCGAACTCCTTCAACTGCGCACACCACCATTCACCTATCACATGGATACAGATGGAGCGAAAGCGAGTTTGGCTGACGCACTATGGTCCAGTGAGTGGGTTGATTCGGTAGCCTCCCGCTTCAGTGATGTTAATCCAGCTCTGCGGTTTTTGTTTGAGCAACAAACCATTGATGATGAGACAAAGCCAACCCGTTTCCGTGAATTACATGGCCAATCACGATGGGAGGCTGTGGTCTCAACCATCTTTCGATCCCGCTCTCAAAGATTTGTGCCTATTGAAACCGCTGCAATGAGTATTATGTGGCTGTACTATCGCACCCCCAAGCCAGTTTGGATCGCCGCCACTTACTTTGGACATTTTGTGATGAGTCGGGGCTGGGTGGAGGAAATATGTGACATTGGCATGCAGCGAGACCCGGGTCCGACCTACCCGGTTTGCGAAGACATAACTGCGGCAGTCTTTGACAACCTCAGCATGAACGTCGGATATTCAAGTTATGCTGCGGGTGGTCAAGCTGGGCACAAGATTGATATGACCAATTGGGGAACTGTATTCCTACCCGCCGTTGCGATGCCGTCTAGCTTTCTCGGCATAGACGCCGTGCTCGGGTCAGGCGGCATTTTTAAACCTCTTCTTGATATAGAGCACTTTCTTGATGGCTTTAGTATGCATTCTGACGACATTGTCCAAAACCAAAGGTCGAGGTGGTCAACGTATTTGGACCGTGCGGCCAAGGCATTTGGCAATAGCATTTGTTTGGGATACCGAACCGTTCAACTCTCCATTCCCACCCACTCCGATTTTATTATCACAGTCCCATCTTTGTTAGGCTGCAGAGCTCTTATGATGATGTGAATCGAGATTCAGACAATGCGCACCTCATCATTTCATGCTCTCAGTGATGCTTTGATGTTAGGAGGCGATGGGCTCAGTTTCATGCGAATTATTCATCGCATTTCGCAAGACAAGCGTTTATATTTAGAGACAAAGCCGGTCATAATGCCAAGGATGGGTGAGAATCCGCACGGCCTTTATCATTTCTTGCATGGAGACTGGAGAATTTGGTCTCCCCTCTTGCTAAGGCTAGCTGTTGTGGTTATAATAAGCAAGTCAAAGCTGATCCAACAATTGTGGATTTCAACAAGCACCAGCACTTTCTTCGTGTTGTCACGCAAGCCTTGCTGAGTATGTGGTTGAGATTTCGCGCACAGGCACACACTATGGTGCGTGTCAG